>CAXHKS010000014.1:0-30207 GCA_964017185.1 Rugalucina vietnamica | reverse complement strand
TTTTCAAGGTATGTTTGAAAACCTCTGCCTGTTTTATGTAACATTCTCTGTACAGCGTTTTAGATGAAAGCAAACGAAAAAAAAAAAAAAAAGCAAATTACAGTATTCACAATGTTTTAAAGTCTAAGTTTTATCATAAACAGGAATACCATACATGTGAATTACAGTGTTTTGTATTGCATGTTTGTTGCAAAAATGTTTGTATTTTGATATATACCAAGTATTCTCACTGCAAACATCACAAAGAAACCAATTTTGGATTTTTTTTCATTTTCCTTGAGCGGGGTTGTCTATATGTATTAACTGGGTTAATTATTTTTAACATTATCACTCACTAAAACCATGAGCAAAAGGAAAACCAAGGTATATTTAAGGCTTTTGTATATGCAGATTCTCGTTTGTTTGTTTTTCTTGCACACCACTGTAAGTCAACAACCCTTCAATAAAACTTGATTTGTAGAGGTAAAAACCATACAAAGTTGACGAGACACTGTGATAATTTAATTGTTAAACGTAGAACTCGAGAGAGAAACTAAAATACAGGTGCTTTTAATGTCGATTATTTTGCTATCATTCTAACGATTAAAAGCGTGACCGAAATTTTGACACAGCTTTTAGCCACATATACATAGAATGCAGCGGTCAATGGCAAAGAAAGTGTTCACAGAACTTTTACAATGTTAAAATCATCTGTTCGCTGCCTTGCCGTCCATTTATAATGACGCAATTAGCGGGGATCTAAAAATATTCATATGACTGACCCACATTTTCTTCATGTACAATGCAATCTCAACATGCATTTTGGAGGAGGGAATAAAAATCACGATTATAAGGAGACAAATCTGGAAATCCTTTGAGATACGATAAGATCAATTTATAACTAACAAAATTGCATTGAGAAAATTTTAATAACTTTCTCCAGGTGAAAATAAATTCCTTGGAAACGCGAGCTGTGAAAGTTTGTTTAACTTTTACTGCACCTCACACGCAAAACCGGAAGGACGTGAATCGGATTTCTTTTCTTAACCGCGGTTACGCATTTAACTGTTTGTTAGCCGTGGTGTAGGGACAGTAGATTGTTTTGTTGTTTTAATAACTTTAGTCAACAATTTTTCATTCATATTGGGAGGGAGCCACTGCTTCTGTATATGCCAAGTACTCCAAACATCTCTACTGAGTATTACATGGAGTGCATAAAGTATCTCCCATTAAACAGTATGGTACATAGCCCAGTTTTCGTGGTATGCAAGTATTTTAGTCGTAACTGTATTTTCTCACAGTTTTTGTGAGGGTTGTTCAATATTTTTCATTGATCTGATTCCAAAAATGGGATTAATGCCACATTCAAAATTGGTAGCTGTATCTAAAATGCTTCTAGTATCACATTTGACAGTGAATTATTTTCAAAGTTACTTATTTCAATTCATAATGTGTAATAAAATAATGCAACATTAAAATCTAATTAAACTTTTTGAATCATTGAAATTGCCAGACACTCTCTGAATTATCCACAAATTCTGGTGCCTTATGTTTAATGACGTCAAAGATCAATACATCATACAAAATGACGTCTATGTAGACAGTAAACAGAGTTGGCATGAAGAGGTAAGCTAGACAAAAAATGCCAAGTATTATTACGCAACATCTCATATTTATAGATAGATCAGCTGGCTAACTGTCACTCCGCTCCACTTCGGTACCTCGTTCCACTTCCCTGACAGCTTAGCATAGGTTGCCTTTAAACCAATGTCGAACTGATTGCGGATTTCGTAAGCGACTTGCAGCTGTTATTTTGCTATTAATCGTTATATTTTTGTTATGTATTTGTACCAGTGCCGAAGATCTTCCAGTAAACACACAAAATTGCCTAAAACGTTTAAATTAATGTAGAAAAACAAACAATTTTCGACTTTGAGTCGCTTATTCTACAGTAGTCTCCCCTGATCTATTTATAGACGACTTTGAAATTTTCCATAGAAAAAAATTAGTATTTAATGATTCTGCGTACTTAAAAAACTAGAATATTTATAATTTATGTCATATATGCAAGAAAAGATCTAAAATAAGTTAGAATAACACAGTTTTGCTGAATTTTCATTTTCGACCTAGGGCTGAATACATCCCATTTCCGTCGGTATGGAGAGGTTTAACGGAATACCGATGGAAATATTCTGTCTAATTTATAGAAGACCTAACCTATACTGAGCCAAACTTATAACGCAACATTGGTTTGTTTTCATTGTTATGCACAAGAACAGTATCAAATAAACATTTCCTCCGCTGAATTAGGTTGCTGGACGATCGACACATCTCATAAGATCTTGTTTGTAACATTCTGTGTTATGGGTCTCAAGAAATTAATCATTTTTTTAGAGGTAGGGTCTTGGCAAAAAATGAAATGCATGGTTATTTTCCAGAATTCGACATGTGACGTGTATTCGTACCCTGGAAATTAGTGTCAGTTTTCAGTGTTACCTCTGTCCCATTTTAGACAATGAATAATTTTACTGTCAAAAGATAAATTTTGCTCAATTTTAACCAGAGCTGAAGACTCATTTTTACTCCAAACCATTCAAGTTTACTCACATTTTAACATTTGTTATAGACGTTCCTGACACAACAACTGGACGCTATTGTCTTTTCTAACAATGCTGAATGAAGGAATGAACATGTTTTCACAAAGGTTTCATTTAAAACATTCACCGTTTGAATTTTTCACTAATTCCATTTTCTATTGTGTTCAATGGAATGCTCTGTATTAAACTTTCAATTTTCAATGATGCAAACTCCGATTTAAAATTTTGGGTACAAATGGAAGCCATATTGCAATTACCTCATCCAATCTCACTTGGCGATCCATAAAGAAGCAATTTGTGTTAAAACTGACTTCCAGAATCTCTCAGGGGTCGCATGCCACCACAATAACCATTTTGACCAATCAGATTCGAGCTCAGAGACCCTTGCCCAGAAAACCAAAACCTTTGTGCCCAATTTATTCATTGGTGATTGCTGACCATCATATGTCAGGGAGACCGTCGTACGTTGCATTTAAATTCGAAAAACATGCCATGACCGTGTTGCGTTATGGCCACACCAAATAAATTAGTAGATGCTCATCCCCGCCCGCCCCCCCGAAAAATCCCCCGCCCCGAACTTTTTTATTTGGAAAAAAAAAAAAAAAAAAAAAATTCTTTTTGGGGTGTTGCAATGGACCAGGGTCGAAACGACCCGAAACCATCAAAACCGGAAGACGCTTGCAATCATAAAGCGTCCATGTGAGCAAACTTGAAAATGAAAGTAGACTTGCCTTTTTCAGTTTTTGTGCAAATTTTTGCGAGTTTTGAGGCACAATTCACCTAGAAATCTAACCAAAAAGGTACAAGTAGGCAAAGATCAGGAAAAGGCGCAATCAGAAAAAGATTCCCACTCCAAAAACCGAGGTGGGGAAAAACCAAACTAACAATCAGGTACTTATACCATGAAACATATTGTAAGCCGAATGAGCAGCTATTTTCCCAATAGGTGGCCACTCAGTTACCAAGTAGACATGTTTGTGCTACTGCGTATTCGCAAAGGCTGTAGTATCATCAAAGACTGGTATGGGGTGAAAAGGGCCTGTGAAAACCTTACGTTTGCCGATCTCTTTGACGAGTTCAGGAATGGAACATTGGACAGCAGAAACTAAATTTTTGGACAGGTATCTCAGGATGAGTGCAGGTCCAAATCAGTCTGCTTCTAGGCTAGCAGTCTGATCAGGATCTTTACTGTTGGTAATTCATTCTCAGTATGTTCCTCTGTGGAAAGATATTGCTTACTTTGGCATATTTTATGCTGTCCAGAATAGTTAGTATCTTGAAAGCCATAGACCATCTAGTCATTGCTTATTTCATTTACTGTAATTCAGTCCAGATTTAATTAGCAAATCTAGTCCAAAACCTAGTCATTTCTGTATTTCTTGCAGTAACAAAACAACTGGTGTTAATAAACAACAACACGTTTTTGATTATACTCATTTATTTCCATTTGACATGCAAAACTGGTAGGTGTTTGACAATATCGACTGAAGGTGTGAAAAATAAAAAATAAAAAATAAAAACCTCCCACCCGCCCCATTTTTTCATAAAAATTGGATGAGCATCTACTAATTTATTTGGTGTGGCCTATATGTTTGGCTCAGTATATTTCTATCATCCAGAAGATGCCCATGAATTATTAGTACCACGAAAACTGGACCAACCATCATATACTGTGCACGTCAGAATCAGAATAGTTTACAGGTGAAACGTCAAACTGACAATACAAACTGACAATACCACACGTGTGGGGAGATGCATGTAATCTGTCTTGCACAATAGACTTGGCTGTTATTTACAATCTTCATGTGCAATGTGACCTTGTCAAGTTGACAATGTATTCTTTAGATAGATTTTAGAATTGTTACTTGGGCCAAGCTTTGTAGCATAGCACGACGGGAAGCGGGTCAACTCGGTCTGATACCAACGCGGCCGTGAGTCAACTCGGCCTCGGGTCGACTCGGTCGGGTTAACTCGGCCAATTATTTGGGGTATTTTATAAGTGCATGATGCTTTAAGTCCCAGTCAACAGCTCAGGTCATGTCAGGACGTTGCCTCCACTTTATGGGACTTTTACCCAAATTAGGATGTCATGACATCCAACAAGTGCTTAACATATAACCATCCAACAAAGCCACAAAGGCTTATATGTATGAACGGTTTGAAATTGACTTGAAACCACTTTTCCTGGGCAAGCTCAGACCTGAGCAATTAACCAGTAATCTGATTGTCAGTCAGCAGCGAACAAGCTTTGCCTGGAGGCACAAGCATGGCAGATAATCCTCAGTAATTGAGGGAGTACCATAATCACAAAATCGCGCAATAATTGTGCTAAATTATTCAATCAGAAAGAAAGGAAAATAATTTTTGTCTTTAATTTAATCTTGTACACTCTTGTTGGTGCAACATATGAGACAATAGCATTGGTAGTCCAATATTGTTTGAAATCTGGTTGACATGCCATATGCGCAATGTTCTGTTCTGTTCAAGGTAAATCTAGCGCTGACTTTTCGGAGAACCGTCTGACGACGTAGTTGAAGAATACAATTATGTTGGTATTAATGTCTGGTTTTGTGAGCTCCATATACACTGGTGAATATACTATTTACAGTTTTATCAACAAATGCTGTGTACTGAGTCGCTAAAAATACTGAGTCTTTTAAGCTCTGAGATTCTCTTATGGTGGATTTTACTTAAATATTCTCGAGGGCCGCGCAATGTTAGGGGACCCGACCGTACTTAAATATATAAGGCCGACTCGACCCGGCCGAGCTGACCCGGGCCGACTTGACCCGAGGCCGAGTTGACCCGGATTCAGCACGACGTCAATGCCAATAGTCTTTCACCCCACCCACTTTCATTTTGGTTGACATTTTAAATCTTTCTTTGTAAAATTATAAGTAGGCTATGCTAACTTTTATTCTTTCTATCTGATCTTCATACGCTTTTCGTAAATGGGGAGCTTGTGGTGCTTTGTCAGCCTCAAACCGTAAAGATGCTTTTAGACTCATTTTTGTAGCAGATAAAATTCGAGCTTCTGTTGTTGCTACTCTGACCTATTCACCATGAAACAATATAGTCCGAGAAACTTGAATGAAATAATGTTGATCAGATTGAGTTAAATCGATTCTATATTGGTTTGAAAATATGAATAAATATTGTGATATAATTTATTTTTATAACCGCTGTTTAACATGCAATATATGTAATTTTAGCATGATTTTAGCGGAGTAATCTTCGTTTCAAAGGTAATTAAGGTGCGGGAGTTAGAAAATTATAAGATAAGATTATCCGGGTAATGTTGATCTCAGGCCACCTCGGCCCAAAACTCGAGACAGACTTGTACTGTAACTCATCTGATGAATACAATCTCCATGGGCCGAAGTGACTCGTCATCCATTCCGAATGTACTCTCAACATGTTTCTGAAATTTCTTCTAAAGCAAAGTTCTAAGACTTTGGGTTTGCTTCGGCGCAATTTCACATCCCTATAATGAAACTGAGACAAAAAAAAGTGGAGGAATTGCAGAAGTCAGCAGCCAGGTGGGTGTAGTAGTGCTAGGTATATACACACTCAGTTACATAACTTGTATCTCAGGGCAGGCGATGGCCATAATACCAGTAGCGCCGATGACATGCTTGATGAACTTGATTGGCCATCCCTGGAGGACCACAGGCTAAAGTCTATCCAAGATTGAGACTAAAATATACCAGGGCATCTCAGGATTCACAGTACACAAGATACATGTCCTACAGTGCCCTGAAGAAATTCATTTTCCCAAGGACTATTCCATTGTGGAATAGTCTTCCTTCTTCATTGGTCGCATCCGGGCTAAGACCAAGGAAGAATTTAAGGCTCATATTTAAACCAAGGGCCCAGAGGTATACGTTTTAATATACCCCTGTCTAGCTTCTTATAAATAGTTTTAATGGTCCATCCCGAATGTTTCCCCTCATTTTGTTAAATTCAAAATTTAGCCACCCGCCCCACACCTGAGGTGATGATTAGAAATTGATCTTCAGTATCTGAAGAAAGAAAGAAAGAAAGAAAGTCTAACTTGCGTGCAGGTCTGCAACTGCGGCCGCTACCGGCATATGCATGCATAAGCTGCTTCACCAGTCGTCTTTCACCACAGATTGAGTTTTGTTGATAAGTGGGTGCCAGCACTCACCGATGAGTAGCTTATTCGAAATATTTTTTTTAGAGAAATCGAGACCAAAATATGACAGGCATAATGCACGCATTCGTTCAAGGGCGCGTGGGGGCCTAATCAATAGTGTTGTAATTTTGAAGACTCTCCACTGTTCGCGAAGTTTAACGACACAACATGAATTTTCCGCCTGTGAGCTTAAAATACAGTCAGGACAAGGAATGTTTAATATACATGTGTGACGGGACAGCCTCCCTCGGAAATATGCAAATTTCAAACTCGAGACTTTGTGAATCGAGTAAGTGTTGGGTATATAGCGCAGTTAACCACCCAACCGGAACTTTTGTCGTATTTCAATATAGGCACATAAGCGAGCAATCGATTTCACTAGCGCTCAGGTAAATTTACGGAGACTCTCCGATAATATCCGATATTGGCCGGCGATATTCGATTATCATTCGTCTAATCTGTCCAGGTAATGTCAGTGTTGCCTGGGGACAGTTGTTTTAGGGATTAAAGTTTCATCGCTTTACTTTAGCAGCTTTCTCTGTGTGAAAACTTGATTTTAAAAGACTAAATGCATGACGCAGGGACCGGGGGTATTCATCTGCTACCCCCATGTCACTTCGGATGATATTATATAGGATATAACAGAGAACCAACGTAAACAAAATCATTCGTCTTGCAGACGCGGACACGCCTTTGCATTTTCAAGATAATTTAAGAAGCTGTATATTTTAATAGACTTCATTAGTTGTTTGTAACCTTATATGGAGTATAAACGTGTTGTTCCCCTTTAGAAAATATTTGCGCAGTAGTTATCATATTGTTAAAATAAATTTAGAAGGCTATCAGGATCCGAATGTGAAAGACACATTACGAAAACATGCCCATGCAATATACAGAGATTTTTAAAGTTGTAAAAAATGAAAAAAAAAATCAGTAGAAAAATCTCAATATTTTTCTTATTTTTGCTCAAAACATAGATTGTGGGTACACGTTAGAACCGCCTCGGCGAAGGAGCAAAAATAAAAAAAATAGGTATACCCCTGCAAACCCCAGTTTTGCTATATAAAAGTGGGGTATAAGGGGGTAAATATTACACGGACATGTTTTCCTGATGATACGTTTTTCTTTATATAGAAATTAAATGTAATTCGCGCCAAATAAATGAATTTAGAATATTTATACATTTTCGCTGGGTAAAAAAAAACTTTGATATTCACAGTTTATATATCATGAAAGATATAACCGGGCGGTGATGACCTGCACAGCGCTGAAACACCATTTTCCACCGGTTATTCTTCTTATCCAAGTATGCAGTTCAACCTTGATACAGTTTTAATGATAAACAATCTGGTCTTTGTCTGACATGGTCAGAAATGCCGACCAGAAAGTAGGTTTTCACGCTTTGCTGATTATAAGGTAGTTAAAACGATCATCATGGATGACTAGATCAGGGGTCAACACCTGACACCCAGCGTATTTAGGCTGTCGCCGCAAGGTATTAAAGGCACGCTTCTTATAAAAACATTCTCACATGATAATTTGGCAGCGTCATAGGAAAGCTGTTTTGACAGACAAAACTGATTCTGCATATTAGGCAGGCTACTCTCAGCCAAGTCTGCATATAGAGATCTAGATTCTTAAAACGAAATTTCATGTTTAATTAAACTACATTTTTGTTTTGTTAATTTAAAAGCACCATGCGGTGTAAACCTAACATGCCTCAATAAATACAAACGGTTTATTTTCTATGGCAGGTCAAGAAACAATCGCATGTACAAGAATAAAATACCAAATGGGCCTTCGCATGAGAAAACAAGTTTGGTTTCCGACCAGGTCAGGCACAAACCGGCCTGTACAGTCACAGAAGCAGGCTAGAAGTTTAAAATTTCGTATTTAAGCGAAAACAAAGACGCGGAAACTTGCCATTTTCATTGAGAATTATCTCAAATTATTTCTTTGTCGTCAAGGATTTCATATATCGCATATAAGAAAGAAAGAAAGAAAGAAAGAAATGAATGAATGAATGAATGAATGAATGAATGAATGAATGAATGAATGAATGCGCATTTCACGAATCCGTAATAACATATATTTAGGTTGATAAATGTAGGAGTCTTCTCTACTACGATACATGTATAATGATTAAATGTTTTTGTTTCGTGTCAAAATGCTTTGAGAAAGATATTAAAAAATAGATTTTAAGTATCTTTGAATTCTTCACCTTGATTAAATAAAGCATGCATAATGTGTTATGGCACAGTGTCATCACCATGCACCGCTTTCGGTAAATGAGTAATTATACTCGTTCGCTTTGCTCAATTATATCTCGAGTATGTGCGAAATACGTAAGTTAAATGGATTACATGTAATTTGATTTCATTAATTGTTGTCGGAATTCAACTGTTCATGCGATGATCGCTTTAAACGTTTATGTTTGATGTTTTTGTTCTTTAATTAAAGGTTATAAAAGATGCTATTTTGTTGGGATTGACTTTGAATGACAGATATCGAGCACTCGTCCTGTTGCGGATTACAGCATCTAAAGAAAAATACAAATACCTCATGAAATAATTATAAAAAAGATTCTCATAAAAATAAAATGATAAATTAAATGAGTATAACGTGATTGCGAATTTAACACAGTGTCATTACTTACAAAGTAACTAATTGACATTATGCAATCATGAGCGAGTTGACATCTGTGTTTTCAATACGGCATCTACTGCCGAAAAAGGAGAAAAAAAAATATGGCAAAGTTTAATGTTTTATTTCCGCAAAACATCACTCTCTAACTTAAGCCTATTAATTTATCCATATAAAATTCTTTATTACACTATCAGTCATCAAATACATTTCATTTTCATATTAGAGCAATAATCTTCGCCCACGGCATTAATACCTGGAAATTTAGTCGGGTCTTATCGGTGCATTTTACGGATACTCACGGAAATTCCAGATAGAAAATAATATTTATTATTTTTTTGGTCAATGCTCAAACAGACCAAATTATCGTTGAGCTCCAAAAATAAAAAATACACCAGATTAAAGTATAATATTTCTACTACATTGGACCGTTTGTGACGCCTAACATTTATGTAAAATTATTGCTTAAAATTGTTGCTGAAGTCATGTACCTAGGCGTATTTAACCGCGTTTTACGGAAATTTTGCTATATATTTAATTAAATTTCGTACAACAAGACGGCCGTCCCCAAACAGACCATTTTATAATAGCGCTACGTCAAAAATTTAAAAACTGTGGTAAAGATAAAGAATTATACTTTCTAACGCCGTTCGTGATATAAAAATATCATAAGAAATAAGAAAGTTACCAAGTGTTAAATATTTTTTCCCTATATGTTTTATACAATTTATTGGCCAATACCTGTAGAAGTGCTAGTACGAGTAAAGTACCCCATGCTTGGTGGATGAGCATGCTTTTCCACCGACGGGGTTTCTGTGGCTTTGCTAGGCTGCACGTTACATTTGGTGGCAGCGGTGGGATAACGACAACTGCCAGACCGGAGTTGCCTTACCCATGTGTTTCCCAGGCTAAGACTCGGGACGAGTCTTCTCGGAGAGGAAAGTAATGTGACGGGATAGCCTCCCTTGGAAATATGCAACTTTGAAACTCGAGACTTTGTGAATTGAGTAAGTGTTGGGTATATAGCGCAGTTAACCACCCTTGGTGGATGAGCATGCTTTTCCACCGACGGGGTTTCTATGGCTTTGCTCGGTTGCACGGTTACACATATACAAACTGTACAATTACGAACGCACACTCGCTGTTTTGAAACCAAACAGCAGTTTAGTACATGAGATATGAATTCCGCGTGTGAAATGATTCAAGTGTTTCAAAATGTTCAAGTGTGAAATGATTTTATGCCACAGACATCCGGGGCGTGTCCTAGTGTCCCGCTATATTTTAGACAATAAGAAGCTTACCAGCATTGGCCTGTTCCAAGGACTTTCAATACTAGACGGCGCCACATCCATAGCTGAGCAACAGGTCAACGCGAATATCGTTGTACGGCTGGTAGGAGTTTTCAGATGAATTCTTTATTTAAGTAAACTGGATACTCACTAAAGAGCTGCAATCAAACGGTTCTTTAGAGACAATTTATGTATGCATTGTTTAAGTGCAGAAAATGACATTTATTTTAAAGTCCATTAAGTGTCACAGTATTAAAATGAAACATGAATTGATATATTTCCCGTATTTTACACCTTTGCGCTTATGGTATTTCTGGTTCTAATCTTTCGCATCAAATCAAATATGCGGCCGACCCAGTAGCGAGAAAACACGTATACGTTAAGTCAGCACAAACCGAACCATAAATGTAAAAATATCCTAGACTTCAGAAAGTGCGAGGAAAATTGAGGGGACGCAGTAAAAAAAAAAAGTAGCTGCTCAGCTGCACGGATACTGCGCAAACGGAGTTGTGTCTTTGTTTTCACAGATGTTTTTACGTGACGCAATTCACTTGTTGATAAGGAAAACAAGAGCATTGTTTGCAACGAACAAATAAATTTTGTTTGAACATCATAAACTTTGATATACAGTGCACTCTTTCAGTCACCCAAACTAATCGATATATTATTATAAATATCCCACTGTTTACTATCGTGAGTTTGTCACCTGCATATACACGGGGGTAATACGATAGGTACTACCTGTGTTGTCGACCGAGACGATACTGCATATATGGTTGTCGACCGAGAATTCCGGCTTCCGACCGAGTAGTACGGTTGTCGATACACGACACAAACTCAGTGTGTAGTAAACAGGACATCAAAAACCAGAGAAAATAGATTTTTAATTGTAACGAACAGCCGAGCCAAGCCACAAAAACCCCGTCGGTGGAAAAGCATGCTCACCCACCAAGGGTGGTTTACTGCGCTATATACCTAACACTTACTCTAATCACAAAGTTTCGAGTTTCTAATTTGCATATTACTACCCGCTAATATGCCGCTAATACGTTGCACCAACGTATTCTACAAGGGAGACTATCCCGTTACATTACTTCCCCCTCCGAGAAGACTCGCCCCGAGTCTTGGCCTGGGGACTACATGGGTAAGGCAACTTCGTTCTGGCAGTTGTCATCATCCCACCGCTGCCACCAAATGTAACGAATGACCGAGCCGAGCCACAGCAAACCCCGTCGGTGGAAAAGCATGCTCACCCACCAAGGGTGGTTTACTGCGCTATATACCTAACACTTACTCTAATCACAAAGTTTCGAGTTTCTAATTTGCATATTACTACCCGCTAATATGCCGCTAATACGTTGCACCAACGTATTCTACAAGGGAGACTATCCCGTTACATAATCATCGCCGATCGTCAAAGAGGTATTTAACTTTACTTCGTGCTTTGTTATACAGCGATAACGACAAATATATGAAAGATACTAAAATCATCATTTTTCAAGGTATTTGTGAAACTTGCAGCTATCAAAAACCTCCTAGACCATTGAGACTGCTTCGGATATTTCCTCTATAGCCGAGTTCTTGAAAACTAGTATAATGCACCCATTTCTTTATGCCATGTGCATTTTATGATCGTTTTTAAAAAGTCATGATACGGCTGTCGATAACCACCGATACGGTTGTCGATAGTTAAATCATATGTACGGTACGGCTGTCGATGGTAATTGCTAAGGACATATTGCTGAATAAACTGCAAGATCACTCGTTTTGAGAATTTGGCACGAGTCTGAATGTCTGCATTTGTCTGTACACACTGGCATTTGACATTATGAGCAGCTTTAAATAATCACGAGGGCGAGAAAATCATTACAATCCGATATTAGAGTCAATATATTTTTGCAACATTTTCAAGACGTTAGTTGTTAAAAATTTAGTCCTCTCAAATAGGAAAGTGGCATTAATAAACAAGTTTATAGATCTCTCCTCGGTGTAGAACACTATTCAGTGACCCTTAAAAGATATCCAATTTGCATATTCATGAATTTTAATGAAAACATTAAAAAATGACAGAAAATCGTTAAAAATCCATAAATACACTAACATTAGCCTTGAGCCATTCGAAACCCGGTTATTCGCATGTGCGAAAACAAATACATTGATCTTCTGCGCATGAACTGGTAGTACAGCCCGGTTTGTACCTGTCCTGCTCGTATACGCCGAACACGGAATTACTCGCGACGTGGCTTAATTAATCAAGCTTAAATTGGTGCTTGACCAAGATAAAGTATAAACTAAGTTGAATTCAACATGAATCGCCCTTTGATTTGCGTTGCTTTGATACATATGAGCAATGCAATTTTTGGCTCATTTGAGCACGAAAAAAGTTAAAAGATTTTGAAGTCAATAAAACAACAACAACAAACAAACACCAAACTCATTAACCTCACAATGTTTCACTTAAAATAAAATTGGCTCTTTAAGAAGCAAAATTAACAACAAAACTGCAGTCATCGTCTTGAACTGCTGTACAACTTAAAATCATTGACTAGATTACTATAAACTTAAAGTGAATAGATACCCTAAATTAAAGTGTCTGTCAATGTACAGAGCTTTACGAAACATAAATTTTGATATAAAGTTTATTACAATCGGATGAAAAATAAGAAAGTTAGGGCCAACTGATTATGCAAACATTGGTGGAATGGATGGCCGCCATTTTGTTTATTTGCTTAAGGCTCATAACACAGCACGGTTACAAATCGGCCCGCAGCTAAGATCCATGAGGCAAAATACGAGACTGGGTACATGTCCATTCTGGTCAGAGTATTTGTTGCATGCTTTACGTTTAATTAATCGTATTTACTTCCTTGCTTGCAACACATATAGTCCTTGTTAAATGTCAGAATTGGTGATTAAATAGGCCTGTTTCTGTTGTCGCTGACCGCATTGCATCATAATTGTGTTGTAGACGCCGTGGATAATTCAATTTCGACACATGGCGGCCCGAAATGTCTGGAATAAAGCTTTGAAAACTGAATTGATCGTGCTATTAATACATGTCCTAATCTTCGTAAATCGTCGACATCCGTATCAGGCTACATCGACAACAGTATCGCATACATTTACATGTCATCGACAGCAGTAACAATAAAAATAAAACACCCTTACAACATAAACAAGCAATGCATTTTCTGACGCATTCTGATGTCTTTGTCTTTGCAATGATGCATACCACATCTTTCATTACTTCATAAGATATCGGATAGGCTAAAAAACAAAGAATCTGCATTTTTTTTCTGCATTCTGCTATTTTACGATGAAATATCTTTTCATGAGAAATGTAGCGACGCAACAACTCGCTGGAACACTTTGTAGGCCAGGAAAATATCTAACAACATGTTCGGGCAGAAAAATAATAAAAATTACCTTTAGATTTTATCACCGTCCACTACACACTACACTTATGTCGTGTATCGACAACCGTACTACTCGGTCGGAAGCCGGAATTCTCGGTCGACAACCATATATGCAGTATCGTCTCGGTCGACAACACAGGTAGTACCTATTGTATTACCCCCGTGATATATCGGCCCGTCAGCGGCATTAAGTGGGCATCGCGGCATATCGGTCCCATGACGGCCCGTCAGGGGCCCGAAATAACAAATTGTCTGACAAAAATACATCATTGACATTAATGCATTTCTACATTAGGTAGAAATGGCAAAGAAAGAAAATTATTTGATCTCTGAAAGAAATTCACATTCTCTTACAGCAGTAAGCGGGCCGCTGGCGGTCCGTCAGCGACATCTTGGCATATCGGCCCAACGACGGCCCGCCAGGGGCACGAAATAGGACAATGCCCTACAAAAAGCTGATGCTGTTTTAGTTAAAAATTTATTTATTCCTGCCCTTTTGCTTTGTTTTATTTGTTCAATTTTTGTGACTGTAAAGTAGCAACTCAAACTGATGCTGTTGACTTTCCCAGGCTCGTGTGGACTGCCCGTACAGCAGGGAAAGCCACCAGCAACGGTACTGTTCTCTAGATTTTTATTCAACTCTAAAAAATTGCAAGCCGTGATATATCATATAGTTTGTATTTTATTTCTGTAAATGTTTCCTCCTGTGTATACAATGTTTTGTTTTATTGCATGCTGTGATATTTTCTGATCTATGTATATGTCTAGTTTCATTTGCTTTGCTGAAGGAACAGCATTTGTTTCGCCTACATGTATGTAGTAGCCTACAGATTAACTAATTTGTGAACTAATTTTTAATGATTCCTAATATATTTTTGTAGTGTGATAGGCGTCTTATTTTTCGCACTGCAATAGGTTTGTCTTGCTATGACAGTTATTGCTTTTTTTCGCCTTTCGTAGTAAGGCTCCTGGAACCTATAAAAATAGTGAATCTAAAGAATTTTATTTTACAGCAAGTGTATATAAATTTGTAGATATTTAAATTTGTCTTGAATCTTACCTATACTTAAAACCATTAAAAACGCAACTGATATACAGGTTATTTCTACCATTCAGGGACACCTTGTGCGCTTTGTTTATAGCGAAGTCAGCTTGCCCCTCGCCCGAGAATCGTTCAGCGAAAACTGAACTCAATTTAGCACTTCAGGTTGATTTTTGGGTGAAAAATGTTAAAATCATTAAAATTTGATTTTAAACCCATTCAACATTGCATAGCAACCCAATTTCAATGCGGAAGTATGCGGCCGAATACCAGCAACAAAAAAATCGGTGTAATACCGACAATTCCACCTGATGGAACGACCAAGATTAATTTCCAAATGTTCAAATTTTCGAAAAAAATACCACAGATTTTGAGAATCTACCGAAACTTCAATAAAACAGAATCATTCCATAGTTTGGACACAGGAGATGTTACGTTCTAGCATACCGTGGGTCCATTTTATGACAGTTTTAATTTTCAAAAATGGCATTCTTGAATTCACTTCCGGTTTTCATGTACTGACTTTGATGACCTTTTATAAGATCAAAACTTGAAAAAAAAAAAAAAAAAAAAAAAAAAAAAAAAAAAAAACAACAATCTACGGAATGGTGTACATAGACTTTAGAGCAATATTGGCATTGACCGAAAGTTTGAACACAAAAGAGCTAGTCACAAAGGTTAACGTATAGCTGGATTGATAAGGTGCATTTGCTTTTGTTTTGTCCATGTTTGAGTTGTGTCCCTTAATCGACAAACGCAGATCGCTTTACTTCACTTGCTAATTTAGCACAAGACGAATATGGCCTTCATATCGGGACGACAATTTCATGATTTTATATAATAACATTGTGAAAATATCCATGAATCGTTGGATAGGTTATATGCTGAAAGTTGCGTTTTTACTGGCTTCAAGTATATATGAATTTCTCTTATCATCTTATGTGCAATGACACTCTTGTACTCTTAAACAGTTTATGCATACATTTATTTATAATAACCACATCGGATTTTCTTCTTTTACAGCTGCTATTATATGTTATTTTACCCTTGTTATGTCGGAAAATAGCTCTTGTAGCTAATGTTATTTGTTGTACTAAAACAGACGGAAAATAAAGTTTCTTGTATCTTGTATCTTGTATCTTGCTTGAACGATAAATCCTTGCTTCCTCATATAACTATAACTCAATTATTTAATGAGTGCTGGATCATTGAGTGTTTCACAAACGTAACACAAAATGTAACAAACAAAAACACAAGAGGGCCCGCTGTCGGCCCGTCAACGGCTGCCACTTCCCTTTAAAGGGAAACAACAAAAATCGATAACATCGAATTTTCATTATTTTACACATTGTTCTTAAATAAAGGTGTTTAAATAAATATGTAAATGATAATTCATAACAGAGAGTGATTCTGACTATCAATTATTTAACTTTTCTAAGTGTATTACTTGTTTCGGTCAATCTCATGGCACTTCATCTTCGAAATAAATTTTTATTATATATATACACACATGGAAAAGTAATTACTTCATAAAAAACGCCTCTGGTGTTGAGTACTATCCAAGTACTGGTTAAGGTGGACCCAGGAACGGTGTCAAACGAAAAACAAAAAGCAAAATCAATCTAAAAAAAGGTACAAGTAGGCAAAGATCAGGAAAAGGCGCAATCAGAAAAAGATTCCCACTCCAAAAACCGAGGTGGGAAAAAACCAAACCAACAATCAGGTACTTATACCATGAAACATATTGTAAGCCGAATGAGCAGCTCTTTTCCCAATAGGTGGCCACTCAGTTACCTTAACTTAACTAAAAATATGAAAACATACATAAGGCGCCAACAGCACAAAAAATTTTTCAAACACCAAGACATAAAACGAAAAGAACCACCACAGAAGTATCGACTTGGAACGATCAGTAACACAAAGTTACTGGCGGGCTTAAACCGGTTTTACATGGCCATAACCTCACCCTCAGCTTCTGCAGTGGTTCATAACATTTAGTTAGTTATTCGGTCCTCGTGGTGAATCTCTAACTAGTCAATGAATCATCAAGAACAAATAAATCATGATAAACATCCTGATCAATCAAAAACCAGGACTCACAGACTGAGTAAGCTGCCCGACGATGGAGATCCCTGGGCGCCGAATAACCTACTAACTCCGGAGCAAAAGAAAAACACCAGTTGGACCCCGGTGGGCCAAGCAACAGACAAGAAGCTCCGGCCCCAACCAACTAAAATGAATAGCTTTATGTCGGGGCCATCATAGAGTCTGACGCCCGACCCACCGGTGTGCAATTAAAGAAGGCAGCATAGTTATCAACCATGATTGGGTTAAAAACTAAGCATGCAGACTGTCGCATAACATTCAAGTTATAACCTATACGTTTGTAACGTGTTATGATTTTTCTGAACTGAAAAGAAAAATCATTAATTCCTTTAAGTTTCTTAAATTTGTAAACCAAGTCACCATAAAATTCAGGTTCCGAAAGGCCCTCACTTAAAAGCGTCTTTAACCCAACATTATATTTGGAAATCAATTCATAGTGTCTACGATAAAATTTAGAAAATGTTTTTCGAAGTTTATGATACCGATAGCCCTGTTGGAGAAGTTTTGCCGTTAAACATTTATTTCGAGCGTTGAAGTCTGTAACATGATTGCAGACTCTAGCAAACCTAATAAGTTGCGAAATGTATACACCATAAGAAGCACGACGAGGAACGTTACCATCCGAAAAAGGAAAATTTACTATATCAAAATCAAAGTCATCGCGCTTGTCATAAATTTTAGAAGAAACAAATCCATTTGCAACAGAAAGATGTAGATCTAAAAAGGGGGCTTCAGTATCTGAGATATTGGCTTTGTTCAACTGAAGTTCAGGTGGATAAATTTGATTGACCATACCTTCAAAATAAGGGTTGTCAATGGTTTTTAACCCAGGAACGGTATTACAAAAAGCAAACTCCGGTTTGAGCCTTCCCAGCAGACATTTGACGTCAGTTGGACGTCAGATAGACGTCAGACTCCGACGTCATAATGACGTTGGATTTAGGTTGATTTTGAAAGTTTGTTTGACGTCAAAAGCAGACGTCATTCTGACGTCAAAAACAGACGTCATTCTGACGTCAAAAACAGACGTCATTCTGACGTCAGAAAAACAACGTCATAATGACGTTGGGGTTAGGTTGATTTTGAAAGTTTGTTTGACGTCAAAAACAGACGTCAATCTGACGTGCTAAAACCGATATCGTGAATGTTTGTTCGCAGTTAAATTAACATTCTGAAATCCTGAAGTGGATTCAGTAGTGCGGTGATGCACTATTGTTATTCCCTTTCACTCCTTTGATAGAGTTATTCGGGATATACAAAATGTTAAATGATGTTGGTATGTCTTATTCATGTCAAATTTTATTGCTATATCACGCCTACCAAACGTTCCGGTGCTCAACCGTTGGTTGAGACAGAAAATCGATAGGAGTAGTTTCCGGTTGAGCATCGAAGTAGCCAGAAAGGTAAACAATCGTTGCATGCTCTTTGTTGTTTGATTAATAACTTTTCTTCCAGGACGAAAATTAAAAATCTGGGAATTGTGTACAGTGTCTTACATATTCATACATCTGTGGTGTAAACATGAGGTCGAGGAATTATCGCGTTTTGACTGAATCCATTTCAGCGTGATGAAGGTGTACTAGAAACCGACAGGATTGTGTAGAAAACGGGTGTGTTTTAGGCTGTATTTACACTTTTGTGTCGTGTTTCAGGGTAATTTATATACCGCTGATCAAGACACAGTCATACAAATGTCACTTAAATTTGCAAGTCCATTCAGCCGAAGCAATGGGCACAATATCTTAGAAAACAACTCTGAGAATTTTGGTTGAGCATCGGATAATTAAAAATGATAGGGAAATTGAGTTGTGTCATTTGACCATTGTTTACATTCATCGCTCAAAAATATGTTTCAGGAATGCCACATGAGTGCACACAGAGTACTTATTCCCACATTTGCCACTCTAAACTCTGATTTTTCCTAAATATCCAAAAATAGAAGCTGCAGAGTAACAAATACATGTAAAACGGTGTATTTTGTGAACGACAGCCCACAGGCTGGTTCGCATAACTTAAACGGTACTAAAAATACTAAAAAAATCCCTTTTTCCCGAAAGAAAATATCAGTTTTTTTTATTTTTTGTGTGGTTGCGCACCGGAGTATTCGGTTGAGCATCGGAAGATCTGAGCATATTTGCCAGTCTTTATGTGATTTTGGGATGTGAAAACATGCAATAATGGCCTTTATGCGCTACTGTATACATTGTTGGTGAGATTTTAAATGACTTGAGAAGTTGACATATTGCTGTGTATCACTTAAGGTATATTGGTGGTAGCAACTTGTATATAAGCGATGGATTGAAACATGGTTGCATTTTGCATCAAAATATTATACAAAACGACACAAAGGACAGAATGCACAATTTCATATATGTTACAAAGGCGTATCGCTCCACGCATACAGTTGTGGTCATGCATCGGAGTATCCGGTTGAGCATTTGACCATCTCTTTCTGTGCTGTCATAGCTTGAACGTTAAAACATTGATGTATATCAGACATTCCCACCTATATTTCCTACCTCAAACCTTTAAACGCCTGATGAAATGAACGTGCAGTAGTAAGAGTTTCGATACATTCATTCAAAATGTCTTCGCTTTAATAACATTTATCTTCTGTTCTCTGTCTTATTTTGTGTTCATTTCCTTTTCATTTCAGGTGATAAACGGTGTTAGTTATGGGGATATATAAAGGAAAAAGAAAACGAGGCCTCACATTAACCGTTAGAAAAAGGTACAAGTAGGCAAAGATCAGGAAAAAGCGCAATCAGAAAAAGATTCCCACTCCAAAAACCGAGGTGGGAAAAAACCAAACTAACAATCAGGTACTTATACCATGAAACATATTGTAAGCCGAATGAGCAGCTATTTTCCCAATAGGTGGCCACTCAGTTACCTTAATTAAACTAAAAATATGAAAACATACATAAGGCGCCAACAGCACAAAAAACTTTTATACACCAAGACATTAAACAAAAAGAACCACCACAGAAGTATCGACTTGGAACGATCAGTAACACAAAGTTACTGGCGGGCTTAAACCGGTTTTACATGGTCATAACCTCACCCTCAGCTTCTGCAGTGGTTCATAACATTTAGTTAGTTATTCGGTCCTCGTGGTGAATCTCTAACTAGTCAATGAATCATCAAGAACAAACAAATAAATCATGATAAACATCCTGATGAATAAAAAACCAGGACTCACAGACTGAGTAAGCTGCCCGACGATGGAGATCCCTGGGCGCCGAATAACCTACTAACTCCGGAGCAAAAGAAAAACACCAGTTGGACCCCGGTGGGCCAAGCAACAGACAAGAAGCTCCGGCCCCAACCAACTAAAATGAATAGCTTTATGTCGGGGCCATCATAGAGTCTGACGCCCGACCCACCGGCGTGCAATTAAAGAAGGCAGCATAGTTATCAACCATGATTGGGTTAAAAACTAAGCATGCAGACTGTGCATAACATTCAAGTTATAACCTATACGTCTGTAACGTGGTATGATTTTTCTGAACTGAAAAGAAAAATCATCAATTCCTTTAAGTTTCTTAAATTTGTAAACCAAGTCACCATAAAATTCAGGTTCCGAAAGGCCCTCACTTAAAAGCGTCTTTAACCCAACATTATATTTGGAAATCAATTCATAGTGTCTACGATAAAATTTAGAAAATGTTTTTCGAAGTTTATGATACCGATAGCCCTGTTGGAGAAGTTTTGCCGTTAAACATTTATTTCGAGCGTTGAAGTCTGTAACATGATTGCAGACTCTAGCAAACCTAATAAGTTGCGAAATGTATACGCCATAAGAAGCACGACGAGGAACGTCACCATCCAAAAAAAGGAAAATTTACTATATCAAAATCAAAGTCATCGCGCTTATCATAAATTTTAGAAGAAACAAATCCATTTGCAACAGAAAGATGTAGATCTAAAAAGGGGGCTTCAGTATCTGTGATATTGGCTTTGTTCAACTGAAGTTCAGGTGGATAAATTTGTTGTCAAAAAGTTGTTTGCGGGATTTCCGGTCTTTAGATGGGGACACTTTCTTATATGGAGTAGAAGTTCGAACTGTTGGTGATGTTTTGCATCGTTTTGGAAACGGGGAAGCTGAATTCGAATAACAGGGTCTGCTTCTACATTTACTATACGTGGTTTTCTTTCTGTAACGTGCAGCCGAGCCAAGCCACAGCAAACCCCGTCGGTGGAAAAGCATGCTCATCCACCAACGGTGGTTTACTGCGATATATACCCAACACTTACTCGATTCACAAAGTCTCGAGTTTGAAATTTGCATACTTCCAAGGGAGGCTATCCCGTCACATTACTTCCCCCTCCGAGAAGACTCGCCCCGAGTCTTGGCCTGGGGACTACATGGGTAAGGCAACCCCGGTCTGGCAGTTGTCATTATCCCACCGCTGCCACCAAATGTTGCATATTTCCAAGGGAGGCTATCCCGTCACATTACTTCCCCCTCCGAGAAGACTCGTCCCGAGTCTTGGCCTGGGAACTACATGGGTAAGGCAACTCCGTTCTGGCAGTTGTCATTATCCCACCGCTGCCACCAAACGTAACGAACAGCCGAGCCAAGCCACAGCAAACCCCGTCGGTGGAAAAGCATGCCCATCCACCAAGGGTGGTTTTACTGCGCTATATACCCAACACTTACTCGATTCACAAAGTCTCGAGTATGAAATTTGCATATTTCCATGGGAGGCTATTCCGTCACATTACTTCCCCTCCGAGAAGACTCGTCCCGAGTCTTGGCCTGGGGACTACATGGGCAAGGCAACACCGGTCTGGCAGTTGTCATTATCCCACCGCTGCCACCAAATGTAGCATATTTCCAAGGGAGGCTATGCCGTTACATTTCTAACGGTTAATGTGAGGCCTCGTTTTCTTTTTCCTTTATATATCCCCATAACTAACACCGTTTATCACCTGAAATGAAAAGGAAATGAACACAAAATAAGACAGAGAACAGAAGATAAATGTTATTAAAGCGAAGACATTTTGAATGAATGTATCGAAACTCTTACTACTGCACGTTCATTTCATCAGGCGTTTTAAGGATTGAGGTAGGAAATATAGGTGGGAATGTCTGATATACATCAATGTTTTAACGTTCAAGCTATGACAGCACAGAAAGAGATGGTCAAATGCTCAACCGGATACTCCGATGCGTGACCACAACTGTATGCGTGGAGCGATACGCCTTTGTAACATATACGAAATTGTGCATTCTGTCCTTCGTGTCGTTTTGTATAATATTTTGATGCAAAATGCAACCATGTTTCAATCCATCGCTTATATTCAAGTTGCTACCACCAATATACCTTAAGTGATACACAGCAATATGTCAACTTCTCAAGTCATTTAAAATCTCACCAACAATGTATACAGTAGCGCATAAAGGCCATTATTGCATGTTTTCACATCCCAAAATCACACAAAGACTGGCAAATATGCTCAGATCTTCCGATGCTCAACCGAATACTCCGGTGCGCAACCACACAAAAAATAAAAAACTGACATTTTCTTTCGGGAAAAAGGGATTTTTTATAGTATTTTTAGTACCGTTTAAGTTATGCGAACCAGCCTGTGGGCTGTCGTTCACAAAATACACCGTTTTACATGTATTTGTTACTCTGCAGCTTCTATTTTTGTATATTTAGGAAAAATCAGAGTTTAGAGTGGCAAATGTGGGAATAAGTACTCTGTGTGCACTCATGTGGCATTCCTGAAACATATTTTTGAGCGATGAATGTAAACAATGGTCAAATGACACAACTCAATTTCCCTATCATTTTTAATTATCCGATGCTCAACCAAAATTCTCAGAGTTGTTTTCTAAGATAGTGTGCCCATTGCTTCGGCTGAATGGACTTGCAAATTTGAGTGACATTTGTATGAATGTGTCTTGATCAGCGGTATATAAATTACCCTGAAACACGACACAAAAGTGTAAATACAGCCTAAAACACACCCGTTTTCTACACAATCCTGTCGGTTTCTAGTACACCTTCATCACGCTGAAATAGATTCAGTCAAAACGCGATAATTCCTCGACCTCATGTTTACACCACAGATGTATGAATATGTAAGACACTGTACACAATTCCCAGATTTTTAATTTTCGTCCTGGAAGAAAAGTTATTAATCAAACAACAAAGAGCATGCAACAATTGTTTACCTTTCTGGCTACTTCGATGCTCAACCGGAAACTACTCCTATCGATTTTCTGTCTCAACCAACGGTTGAGCACCGGAACGTTTGGTAGGCGTGTATATGGTGCTAAAACAAATAAGACATTAGTGTAAATAATAAGACTATTGTGAACAATCAATAATTTAAAATGGTGAAATAAGTATTAACATATACAAATTTCATTTTCGTCTTGATAGAAGGTTTAATAATTTAGTGAAAGACTTTATTTTGATAAACAAATAATTATTTTTTTCTAAATTAATCAAGCATGGTGATTTCCGATACGAGACCTAGATATGGCTTTTTTAAAAGTGGCTATGTTGAAATTATTATTTGAATTTGATGTTGTTACTTTTGCGCAAGAAATTATGTCAGTTCAAGGGCAGCTAACTCTGTCGACATATGACGTTAGACTTACGTTTGAATCCGGCGTCATTTTGACGTCATATCAATACGTCCACTGACGTCAGGACTGGACGTCAGGTGGACGTTGGTTATTGGTTGTATGACGTCGTGACCAAAATACAACCAATATCCGATGTCAAGTTGACGTCAGATGCCTGCTGGGGACGTGTTTTTCATATATGTCGACAGAGTTAGCTGCCCTTAAACTGACATAATTTCTTACATATATTATGTATTATCATATGACGTCGCTGTTTTCCAGTGGATAACGTCATGTCATAAAAATCGTATGACCACACGTGTAATAACACTTTTGCGGGAATACGTAACGTCATTGACGACGTCCGTAACAACAATGTAAATTTTCATTGAAAATATGTCCACTTCGAAGGCGATAAAATCCTATTTTAGAAGTCATATGATAAAAAGAATCTTACACTCGTGGTCATTTCACATGCGCGGATCCAGAGGGGGGGGACCGGGGGTCCGGACCCCCCCCCCCCTGGAATTTGAAAATTTTACCTAAAAAAAGGTAATTTCGGGATTTTTTGGGGGTTGGACCCCCCCCCCCCCCCCCTCGTCTGTGACCAAAAATTACTATTTTCGTTGGACCCCCTCTCATGAAAATTTCTGGATCCGCGCATGTTTCATATGAAATTTATTAAACTCGCTGAAGGCTCGTTTAATAAATTTCATATGAAATGACCACTCGTGTAAGATCCTCTATATAATATCAAATTCAAATAATAATTTCAACCTTGCCACTTAAAAGTCATATATGAGTCTCGTATGGGAAATCCCATATTTCGCCCTCGTGCTTAATTAATGTAGAAAAAAATGATTATCTATTAATCAAAATAAAGTCTTTCACTAAATTATCAAAATTTCAATTAAGATGAAAATAAAATTTGTATATTTTAATATTTATTTCACCATTGTTCAGAATAATCTTATTTCTCACACTAATGTCTTATTGGTTTTAGCACCATAAAGCAATAAAATTTTGCTTAAATAAGATGTACCAACATCAGGCTGAACCCAGCAGGCACCTGACGTCTGTTCGACGTCAGATATTGGTTATATTTTGGTCGCGACGTCATATAACCAATTTCCAACGTCTATCAGACGTCATTTCCTGACGTCTTTTGGACGTCTGGATTGGACGTTGTTTTGACGTCAAACTAGTTCGTCAGTTAGACGTCGTAATCAAGACGTGATTTAGACCTTGTGTTTTTCATACTTCTGACCATGTGTGGTGTGCAAATTAATGAAACTTCACTTTGGGTAAAAATCAGATCGTTCGTTTCGTGTGTTTCTTTTGCTTTCTTCCTTTCTTTTTTTTTTCTATGTTACTTCCAGCAGACATTTGACGTCCGTTGGACGTCAGTTTGACGTCAGACTCCAACGTCATAATAACGTTGGAGTAAGGTTGATTTTGAAAAATTGTTTGTTGTCAAAACTAGACGTCAATCTGACGTGCTAAAGCCAACGTCGGTTTAACGTCTGAAAGCTGACGTCAATCTGACGTCCTAAAAACGACGTTTGAATTAATGTCATATAAATAGTTTAAGGTGTATATTTTTTCGCATTTTTGAATAACAGTGGATTCAGGAGAGCAGTGATGCATTTTTGATAGTCCCTTTCACTCCTTTTTTTTCCTGGGCGAGACCAGTACTATAGGAGGTTGTTTTTTGTGGGTTTGTTGTTCCAGGAGCACCCGAAGGCTCAACCGGAAGGAGGTTTTAAGTTTCACTCCTTTTTTTTTTTTTTTTTTTTTTTTTTTTCCTGGGCGAGACCAGTACTATAGGAGGTTGTTTTTGTGGGTTTGTTGTTCCGGGAGCACCCGAAGGCTCAACCGGAAGGAGGTTTTAGGAGAAGCCCGGGATCGAACCTGCGACCCCTGGTTTACAAGGCGAGTGACTTAACCACTGCACCACGGAGGCTTCTAAGTTTCACTCCTTTGATAGAGTTTTTCGGGACATACACAATGTTCAAGATATTAATTCAGCCTGATGTTGATACATCTTATTTAAGCAAAATTTTATTGCTTTATGGTGCTAAAACCAATAAGACATTAGTGTGAGAAATAAGATTATTCTGAACAAATAATTATTTAAAATGGTGAAATAAATATTAAAATATACAAATTTTATTTTCATCTTAATTGAAAGTTTGATAATTTAGTGAAAGACTTTATTTTGATTAATAAATAATCATTTTTTTCTACATTAATTAAGCATGAGGGCGAAATATGGGATTTCCCATACGAGACTCAGATATGACTTTTAAGTGGCAAGGTTGAAATTATTATTTGAATTTGATATTATTACATAATATGTGTAAGAAATTATGTCAGTTTAAGGGCAGCTAACTCTGACGACATATACGAAAAACACGTCCCCAGCAGGCATCTGACGTCAACTTGACGTCGGATATTGGTTGTATTTTGGTCACGACGTCATACATACTCATTATTACTTCAGTAACTTGATCTGATGGGTCGGATCACGTCGAGTAGCTGCGCCAGGAAAGACCAGATCACGCTAGTCGGAGACGAGCGTGATCCGGTCTTTCCTGGCGCAGCTACGAGACGTGACCCGACCCATCAGATCAAGTTACTGAAGTAATAACGCGTTTATTATATACCTACAAAAGTAATCAGCCACAAGAATTCAAATCGTAAATTTGCGACATTATGACGACGTACCATACGACGTTGCGTCAAATCTTTGATGACGTAACATTGTGCCAGTTCTTACGTCAAAGCTAGAAAAGTCGTTATTTTTTTTTTTTTGTTAATTATGTTGCTTTGATGACAAGCGAACCTCTTTAACTTCTGAAACAGTTGTTGTTTTATAAATTAAAATAGAAATTACTCTGGTTGTCATTCAGATTTAGATGCTGGCTTTAGGTGCTGGATTTTATATTGTTGGGTAAAAAATGGAGGATGGTGATACGGAATCGTATCAGGACAGTGTGGTGATACAAGATTCCGTATTTTTTTTGTCTCGGAAAATGGGTAGTATCAATGGTTATTTTTGGTAGGTATATAATAAAACCAATAATCAACGTCCACCTGACGTCCAGTCCTGACGTCAGTGGACGTATTGATATGACGTCGAAATGACGCCGGATTCAAACGTAAGTCTACCGTCATATGTCGACAGAGTTAGCTGCCCTTGAACTGACATAATTTCTTGCGCAAATTATGTAACAAAATCAAATTCAAATAATAATTTCAACATTGCCACTTTTAAAAAAGTCATATCTAGGTCTCGTATCGGAAATCACATATTTCGCCCACCATGCTTAATTTAGAAAAAATAATTATTTGTTAATCAAAATAAAGTCTTTCACTAAATTATTAAACCTTCTATTAAGACGAAAATGAAATTTGTATATTTTAATACTTATTTCACCATTTTAAATTATTGATTGTTCACAATAGTCTTATTATTTACACTAATGTCTTATTTGTTTTAGCACCATATAGCAATAAAATTTGACATAAATAAGATATACCAACATCAGATCTAGAGTGATTTAACATCTTACACATTTTGTATATCCCGAAAAACTCTATCAAAGCCTCCGTGGTGCAGTGGTTAAGTCACTCGCCTTGTAAACCAGGGGTCGCAGGTTCGATCCCGGGCTTCTCCTAAAAACCTCCTTCCGGTTGAGCCTTCGGGTGCTCCCACAAAAACACGATAAGCGCGATGACTTTGATTTTGATATAGTAAATTTTCCTTTTTTGGATGGTGACGTTCCTCGTCGTGCTTCTTATGGTGTATACATTTCGCAACTTATTAGGTTTGCTCGAGTCTGCAATCATGTTACAGACTTCAACGCTCGAAATAAATGTTTAACGGCAAAACTTCTCCAACAGGGCTATCGGTATCATAAACTTCGAAAAACATTTTCTAAATTTTATCGTAGACACTATGAATTGATTTCCAAATATAATGTTGGGTTAAAGACGCTTTTAAGTGAGGGCCTTTCTGAACCTGAATTTTATGGTGACTTGGTTTACAAATTTAAGAAACTTAAAGGAATTAATGATTTTTCTTTTCAGTTCAGAAAAATCATAACACGTTACAAACGTATAGGTTATAACTTGAATGTTATGCGACAGTCTGCATGCTTAGTTTTTAACCCAATCATGGTTGATAACTATGCTGCCTTCTTTAATTGCACGCCGGTGGGTCGGGCGTCAGACTCTATGATGGCCCCGACATAAAGCTATTCATTTTAGTTGGTTGGGGCCGGAGCTTCTTGTCTGTTGCTTGGCCCACCGGGGTCCAACTGGTGTTTTTCTTTTGCTCCGGAGTTAGTAGGTTATTCGGCGCCCAGGGATCTCCATCGTCGGGCAGCTTACTCAGTCTGTGAGTCCTGGTTTTTGATTCATCAGGATGTTTATCATGATTTATTTGTTTGTTCTTGATGATTCATTGACTAGTTAGAGATTCACCACGAGGACCGAATAACTAACTAAATGTTATGAACCACTGCAGAAGCTGAGGGTGAGGTTATGGCCATGTAAAACCGGTTTAAGCCCGCCAGTAACTTTGTGTTACTGATCGTTCCAAGTCGATACTTCTGTGGTGGTTCTTTTTGTTTTATGTCTTGGTGTTTAAAAAAAAATTTTTGTGCTGTTGGCGCCTTATGTATGTTTTCATATTTTTAGTTAAGTTAAGGTAACTGAGTGGCCACCTATTGGGAAAATAGATGCCCATTCGGCTTACGATTGTTTCATGGTATAAGTACCTGATTGTTAGTTTGGTTTTTTCCCACCTCGGTTTTTGGAGTGGGAATCTTTTTCTGATTGCGCCTTTTCCTGATCTTTGCCTACTTGTACCTTCCTATAGTACTGGTCTCGCCCAGGAAAAAAAAAAAAAAAAAAAAAAAGAAAAACTCTATCAAAGGAGTGAAAGGGAATAACAATAGTGCATCACTGCACTTCTGAATCCACTTCAGGATTTCAGAATGTTAATTATAATTACATTCACGATATCGGTTTTAGCAAGTCAGATTTACGTCTGTTTTTGACGTCAAACAAACTTTCAAAATCAACCTAACCCCAACGTCATTATGACGTCACATTTGAGACATCAAACCAACGTTGTTTTTCTGACGTCAGAATGACGTCTGTTTTTGACGTCAGAATGACGTCTGTTTTTGACGTCAGAATGACGTCTGTTTTTGACGTCAAACAAACTTTCAAAATCAACCTAATTCCAACGTCATTATGACGTCGGAGTCTGACGTCTATATGACGTCCAACCGACGTCAAATGTCTGCTGGGAATTAATATCTTGAACATTTTGTATGTTCCGAAGAACTCTATCAAAGGAGTGAAAGGGACTATCAAAAGTGCATCACTGCTCTTCTGAATCCACTGTTATTCAAAAATGCGAAAAAATATACACCTTAAACTATTTATATGACATGAATTCAAACGTCGTTTTTAGGACGTCAGATTGACGTCAGCTTTCAGACGTTAAACCGACGTTGGCTTTAGCACGTCAGATTGACGTCTAGTTTTGACAACAAACAAACTTTCAAAATCAACCTAACTCCAACGTTATTATGACGTTGGAGTCTGACGTCAATCTGACGTCCAACGGACGTCAAATGTCTGCTGGAAGTAACATAGAAAAAAAGAAAGAAAGAAAGCAAACGAAACACACGAAACGAATGATCTGATTTTTACCCAAAGTGAAGTTTCATTAATTTGCACACCACACATGGTCAGAAGTATGAAAAACACAAGGTCTAAATCACGTCTTGATTACGACGTCTAACTGACGAACTAGTTTGACGTCAAAACAACGTCCAATCCAGACGTCCAAAAGACGTCAGGAAATGACGTCTGATAGACGTTGGAAATTGGTCATATGACGTCGCGACCAAAATATAACCAATATCTGACGTCAAACAGACGTCAGGTGCCTGCTGGGTTCGGGTGCTCGCCGGAAAAAAGCAACCGCCAAGTACTGGTTCTGTCCAGGAAAGGTAACCAAAAGCAAACCCGAGTACTGGTTGGCTCCCAGGAAAAAAAAGTTGAGTACATCTTGTGTGTTCATGGGCATGTCTTAATTCATGCCCTAAAACACACAGATTCTTCGTTTTCGAAGATTCCAAATGCAAAACTATGTGATATTTTTTTAATATTAATAAACTTCTAATTTCTTAATATTTTGCATGTCGGTACAATGGGGGCAACATCGCGGCAACATAGCGTTTTTCCGACAGCGGGCCGACAATTTTTTACTTTTCACATCCACCGGTAGGCCACTGCAGAATTTAGTTAGCGGGCCGCTATGCGACGCGAATGCGTCGGTACTGATTACATTTATTTACCGCCCTACGAAAA
>CAXHKS010000013.1:0-69727 GCA_964017185.1 Rugalucina vietnamica | reverse complement strand
ATGAGCTTGTGCGTGAAAAAAAAAAATAAAAAAATGGAAGAAAAACGTGTCCATGCAATATTCAAAGATTTTTAAATATCTAAAAAGAATGTCAATTTCAGTATTTTTTTTTTATATTTTTGTTCAAAACATACATTGTGAGCACACGTTAGAACCGCCTCGGTGAGGCGGTTCTAACGAGTACCCACAATCTATGTTTTGGAGCAAAAATGAAAAAAAAGAGTCAATAAGCAATGCTTATTAAATACCCCCGCAGGGTGACTGTTTACCACAAAAATTATTTTGGCAATATAATATCTTCATACAAATGTCCAATGAGTGTACATCATGTAGGTATGATATCAAATTGTTCCATCAAAAACTGAGGTAGGAGTTGATCGGCTCGTGAAAGCCCTTACCTGTAAAAAAAACTAAGAATAATTGACCGGTAGGAAGTCAGCAGTAGCAGTAGCAGTAGGCAGTATACTGCTGTACTGCTAGCAGTTGGCAGTATACTGCTGTCTGTACTGCTAGCAGTTGGCAGTACGCACATATGCGCATACGCACATAATCACCAGTACACGATTAGGATGTCGACTGAAATTAACGTTTTATTATTACAAATAAAAAGATACAAGTATATAGGCAATGATCAGGAAATGGCACAATCAGAAAGAAATTCCCACTCCATAAACCGAGGGGTTGGAAAAAACAAAATGACACTACTTATACCAATACCAACAAAACATATAGTAAGCCGAGTGAGCAGCTATTCCCCAATAGGCGGCCACTCAGTTACCTGAACTGAACTAAAATATGAAAACGTACATAAGGCTAAAACAACACAAAAATAATTACAAATAGGAATAGAGAGATGAGGAATCCATACAATTACATTCAAAATCCCAGCTTACATGCAGACAACAGTAAGGACAGCGCATAACAGTACAGCCCATTATTTTTCAGCAACTTGTATGAAGAGGAGGACACGCTCTCTCTCTCTCAACAAGTTACATGTAGCTTTCCGCCTGAGGGCTAGGTTTAACTAACATATAATAATAGTTTAGGATTATTTTTTTAGCTGTAAAGGGCGGGGCTAAAGTAACGAATGAATGCCAAATAAATATGGACAAGCATTGATAGATTTATTTGTATTTGCATGATAGGGACAGCCACGGATATATACGGATAAGTTACGGATATTACATATTACCAGTCACTTGCGTATATGGAGACGTTCGCTATGGTTTCAGCAACCACTCCTATTGGTCATAGAACAGTCACACTAGCAAATACAGATGCTTGCTGATAAGTCTTCCGTATCTGTCCGTCATATTCGTAGCAAGAATCGTACCTAATCCGCAATCGTCCGTAGGGCCTTCAGCAACGTGGTATTATCCATCGGTTTAGATTTTCATCATTGTCTGAAGTTTGACTATTTTCAAAATGTGTTCGCTGACCTAACAGATGCTGCGGATATTATACACACAGATACGGATGTCATTGTTGCAAATACGATTCCTAAACTTAAGGTTGATTATGAATAAGAAAAGAATTGTTACGGATGTGACTAATAGAATGCGAATGGCCTATCCGCATGCAACCATATGTACGAGGGGCGATCGGAAAGTACGTATAAAAGTGCTGTAAAATAAGTTTGCGTCGACCGATTGATATGAAATTGTACGAATAAACATTGATCGTTTGTAATTAAATACCATTGGCATTTTAAAACAATGACGTGAGGCGTTCATGCACGAGACAGCGTAATGACGTCACTTCATGTGACCCGGCGCACCTGTATCCCTGGGTTGACTTTTTTTTTAGTGTATTTGGCGTGTTTGAAAAGTTGGTTGATATTTTTTAATGAATATTATTTTTTAAAAGTTGGTTGATATTTTTTAATGAATATTAATTTTTCTAACATTATTTTTTTCGAAAACATACGGCATTCTGATGCTTTATCTACTAATACGGCGAACTTAGCCTAAAATATGCAAGAATTTTGATTTCATTTTGTAAACCTAAACTGAATGTATCTTGTTTTCTAGCCTATGTTTAACGAAATGATAAAAAGAAAAGACTGGCAAAAACTAGAATGTTTCGAGCTTGCAGTAAATATATACGTACTTATAAAAATGACTTCCCGAAAATGAAATATGTTCTTTAATCTTAAGAGTCGGTATTTGCGAGACTCTATAGAGACAAATCCATTCGATAAGCATCCTCGTAGCTTGTACGTTGCATTTAATAAGTATTATATAATATGCTGACAAACGCAATTAAAACGGGGGCGTTACAAAACTTTGAACAAAGAAGTTTTTTGACATAAGAATAAAACTTCGACGTTACGTTGCGTCACATAACGTTAGGCGAATAACGACAGCTTCAACGTTATTGCAATGGAATAACTGCCTATATACTCGAATATATATTGCTGCATTATTTGATGAAATTTCATCTCGAAATAACAAAAACGAAAGAAATGACAACAATTTTACTTTCCGATCACTCCACGTACTAATTGACTGTACATTAACTGGCAGAAAATACTAAAAGACTTCACCCGAAACTATCCCCGAATCATTAATGTGACCTAGCCCGGGCTTACAACAACTAAAGCCAAATATGACGTGCACAAAAGAGAGGTAAATACAATAAAAAGAAAACATGCCCATAAATCACAATCTATTCCAATGTCAATTCAACATGCAAAGAATCCGCCTAAAATACACGAGTCCCACCAAGGGTTTCGGCATTCAAATAAAGGGCAGCGTTTTCTTCAAAGTGGCCATCCTCGATTTTACAAATTCAAAAACCCAAATATAAATTCACACAGCACTCAACAGGGGAACGTTTGTTTTACAAACTTTTGATACAAAAACAAAAAATGGGCCATTTTCAGATAGCTTTGAAACTATTGGCCATTTTCAAGTTAGCAGTACGTATAGTCAGAGAGTTTTGAAACTAATGAAATTTTGGTCAAACTTAAAACTGGTCAGGACCTTGAAACTGGGCGAGTTTAAAGAAAATCGTTCGCTCAGTTTTCGTGATATCGGTGTTCGAGATAGCCGACGCCATACCCAATATGGGCAGTATGGGCCATTTTCAAGTTAGCAGTACGCATATTAGAGAGTTTTGAAACAAATGAAATTTGGGTCAAACTTAGGACTGGTCAGGACCTTGAAACTGGGCGAGTTTAAAGAAAATCGTTCGCTCAGTTTTCGAGATATCGGTGTTCGAGATAGCCGACCCCATACCGAATATGGACAGTATGGGCCATATTCAAGTTAGCAGTACGCATATTAGAGAGTTTTGAAACAAATGAAATTTTGGTCAAACTTAGGACTGGTCAGGACCTTGAAACTGGGCGAGTTTAAAGAAAATCGTTCGCTCAGTTTTCGAGATATCGGTGTTCGAGATAGCCGACGCCATACCCAATATGGGCAGTATGGGCCATTTTCAAGTTAGCAGTACGCATATTAGAGAGTTTTGAAACAAATGAAATTTTGGTCAAACTTAGGACTGGTCAGGACCTTAAAACTGGGCGAGTTTAAAGAAAATCGTTCGCTCAGTTTTCGAGATATCGGTGTTCGAGATAGCCGACCCCATACCGAATATGGACAGTATGGGCCATTTTCAAGTTAGCAGTACGTATAGTCAGAGAGTTTTGAAACTAATGAAATTTTGGTCAAACTTAGGACTGGTCAGGACCTTGAAACTGGGCGAGTTTAAAGAAAATCGTTCGCTCAGTATTCGTGATATCGGTGTTCGAGATAGCCGACGCCATACCCAATATGGGCAGTATGGGCCATTTTCAAGTACGCATATTAGAGAGTTTTGAAACAAATGAAATTTTGGTCAAACTTAGGACTGGTCAGGACCTTGAAACTGGGCGAGTTTAAAGAAAATCGTTCGCTCAGTTTTCGAGATATCGGTGTTCGAGATAGCCGACCCCATACCGAATATGGACAGTATGGGCCATATTCAAGTTAGCAGTACGCATATTAGAGAGTTTTGAAACAAATGAAATTTTGGTCAAACTTAGGACTGGTCAGGACCTTGAAACTGGGCGAGTTTAAAGAAAATCGTTCGCTCAGTTTTCGAGATATCGGTGTTCGAGATAGCCGACGCCATACCCAATATGGGCAGTATGGGCCATTTTCAAGTTAGCAGTACGCATATTAGAGAGTTTTGAAACAAATGAAATTTTGGTCAAACTTAGGACTGGTCAGGACCTTAAAACTGGGCGAGTTTAAAGAAAATCGTTCGCTCAGTTTTCGAGATATCGGTGTTCGAGATAGCCGACCCCATACCGAATATGGACAGTATGGGCCATTTTCAAGTTAGCAGTACGTATAGTCAGAGAGTTTTGAAACTAATGAAATTTTGGTCAAACTTAGGACTGGTCAGGACCTTGAAACTGGGCGAGTTTAAAGAAAATCGTTCGCTCAGTATTCGTGATATCGGTGTTCGAGATAGCCGACGCCATACCCAATATGGGCAGTATGGGCCATTTTCAAGTACGCATATTAGAGAGTTTTGAAACAAATGAAATTTTGGTCAAACTTAGGACTGGTCAGGACCTTGAAACTGGGCGAGTTTAAAGAAAATCGTTCGCTCAGTTTTCGAGATATCGGTGTTCGAGATAGCCGACCCCATACCGAATATGGACAGTATGGGCCATATTCAAGTTAGCAGTACGCATATTAGAGAGTTTTGAAACAAATGAAATTTTGGTCAAACTTAGGACTGGTCAGGACCTTGAAACTGGGCGAGTTTAAAGAAAATCGTTCGCTCAGTTTTCGAGATATCGGTGTTCGAGATAGCCGACGCCATACCCAATATGGGCAGTATGGGCCATTTTCAAGTTAGCAGTACGCATATTAGAGAGTTTTGAAACAAATGAAATTTTGGTCAAACTTAGGACTGGTCAGGACCTTAAAACTGGGCGAGTTTAAAGAAAATCGTTCGCTCAGTTTTCGAGATATCGGTGTTCGAGATAGCCGACCCCATACCGAATATGGACAGTATGGGCCATTTTCAAGTTAGCAGTACGTATAGTCAGAGAGTTTTGAAACTAATGAAATTTTGGTCAAACTTAGGACTGGTCAGGACCTTGAAACTGGGCGAGTTTAAAGAAAATCGTTCGCTCAGTATTCGTGATATCGGTGTTCGAGATAGCCGACGCCATACCCAATATGGGCAGTATGGGCCATTTTCAAGTACGCATATTAGAGAGTTTTGAAACAAATGAAATTTTGGTCAAACTTAGGACTGGTCAGGACCTTGAAACTGGGCGAGTTTAAAGAAAATCGTTCGCTCAGTTTTCGAGATATCGGTGTTCGAGATAGCCGACGCCATACCCAATATGGGCAGTATGGGCCATTTTCAAGTTAGCAGTACGCATATTAGAGAGTTTTGAAACAAATGAAATTTTGGTCAAACTTAGGACTGGTCAGGACCTTAAAACTGGGCGAGTTTAAAGAAAATCGTTCGCTCAGTTTTCGAGATATCGGTGTTCGAGATAGCCGACCCCATACCGAATATGGACAGTATGGGCCATTTTCAAGTTAGCAGTACGTATAGTCAGAGAGTTTTGAAACTAATGAAATTTTGGTCAAACTTAGGACTGGTCAGGACCTTGAAACTGGGCGAGTTTATAGAAAATCGTTCGCTCAGTTTTCGTGATATCGGTGTTCGAGATAGCCGACGCCATACCCAATATGGGCAGTATGGGCCATTTTCAAGTACGCATATTAGAGAGTTTTGAAACAAATGAAATTTTGGTCAAACTTAGGACTGGTCAGGACCTTGAAACTGGGCGAGTTTAAAGAAAATCGTTCGCTCAGTTTTCGAGATATCGGTGTTCGAGATAGCCGACCCCATACCGAATATGGACAGTATGGGCCATTTTCAAGTTAGCAGTACGCATATTAGAGAGTCTTGAAACAAATGAAATTTTGGTCAAACTTAGGACTGGTCAGGACCTTGAAACTGGGCGAGTTTAAAGAAAATCGTTCGCTCAGTTTTCGAGATATCGGTGTTCGAGATAGCCGACGCCATACCCAATATGGGCAGTATGGGCCATTTTCAAGTTAGCAGTACGCATATTAGAGAGTTTTGAAACCAATGAAGTTTTGGTCAAACTTAGGACTGGTCAGGACCTTAAAACTGGGCGAGTTTAAAGAAAATCGTTCGCTCAGTTTTTGAGATATCGGTGTTCGAGTTAGCCGACCCCATACCGAATATGGACAGTATGGGCCATTTTCAAGTTAGCAGTACGTATAGTCAGAGAGTTTTGAAACTAATGAAATTTTGGTCAAACTTAGGACTGGTCAGGACCTTGAAACTGGGCGAGTTTAAAGAAAATCGTTGGCTCAGTTTTTGAGATATCGGTGTTCGAGATAGCCGACGCCATACCCAATATAGGCAGTATGGGCCAATTTCAAGTTAGCAGTACGCATATTAGAGAGTTTTGAAACAAATGAAATTTTGGTCAAACTTAGGACTGGTCAGGACCTTAAAACTGGGCGAGTTTAAAGAAAATCGTTCGCTCAGTTTTCGAGATATCGGTGTTCGAGATAGCCGACCCCATACCGAATATGGACAGTATGGGCCATTTTCAAGTTAGCAGTACGTATAGTCAGAGAGTTTTGAAACTAATGAAATTTTGGTCAAACTTAGGACTGGTCAGGACCTTGAAACTGGGCGAGTTTAAAGAAAATCGTTCGCTCAGTTTTCGTGATATCGGTGTTCGAGATAGCCGACGCCATACCCAATATAGGCAGTATGGGCCATTTTCAAGTTAGCAGTACGCATATTAGAGAGTTTTGAAACAAATGAAATTTTGATCAAACTTAGGACTGGTCAGGACCTTGAAACTGGGCGAGTTTAAAGAAAATCGTTCGCTCAGTTTTCGAGATATCGGTGTTCGAGATAGCCGACACCATACCGAATATGGACAGTATGTGCCATTTTCAAGTTAGCAGTACGCATATTAGAGGGGTTTGAAACAAATGAAATTTTGGTCAAACTTAGGACTGGTCAGGACCTTGAAACTGGGCGAGTTTAAAGAAAAACGTTCGCTCAGTTTTCGAGATATCGGTGTTCGAGATAGCCGACGCCATACCCAATATGGGCAGTATGGGCCATTTTCAAGGTAGCAGTACGGATATTAGAGAGTTTTGAAACAAATGAAATTTTGGTCAAACTTAGGACTGGTCAGGACCTTAAAACTGGGCGAGTTTAAAGAAAATCGTTCGCTCAGTTTTCGAGATATCGGTGTTCGAGATAGCCGACCCCATACCGAATATGGACAGTATGGGCCATTTTCAAGTTAGCAGTACGTATAGTCAGAGAGTTTTGAAACTAATGAAATTTTGGTCAAACTTAGGACTGGTCAGGACCTTGAAACTGGGCGAGTTTAAAGAACATCGTTCGCTCAGTTTTCGTGATATCGGTGTTCGAGATAGCCGACGCCATACCCAATATGGGCAGTATGGGCCATTTTCAAGTTAGCAGTACGCATATTAGAGAGTTTTGAAACAAATGAAATTTTGGTCAAACTTAGGACTGGTCAGGACCTTGAAACTGGGCGAGTTTAAAGAAAATCGTTCGCTCAGTTTTCGAGATATCGGTGTTCGAGATAGCCGACCCCATACCGAATATGGACAGTATGGGCCATATTCAAGTTAGCAGTACGCATATTAGAGAGTTTTGAAACAAATGAAATTTTGGTCAAACTTAGGACTGGTCAGGACCTTGAAACTGGGCGAGTTTAAAGAAAATCGTTCGCTCAGTTTTCGAGATATCGGTGTTCGAGATAGCCGACGCCATACCCAATATGGGCAGTATGGGCCATTTTCAAGTTAGCAGTACGCATATTAGAGAGTTTTGAAACAAATGAAATTTTGGTCAAACTTAGGACTGGTCAGGACCTTAAAACTGGGCGAGTTTAAAGAAAATCGTTCGCTCAGTTTTCGAGATATCGGTGTTCGAGATAGCCGACCCCATACCGAATATGGACAGTATGGGCCATTTTCAAGTTAGCAGTACGTATAGTCAGAGAGTTTTGAAACTAATGAAATTTTGGTCAAACTTAGGACTGGTCAGGACCTTGAAACTGGGCGAGTTTAAAGAAAATCGTTCGCTCAGTTTTCGTGATATCGGTGTTCGAGATAGCCGACGCCATACCCAATATGTGCAGTATGGGCCATTTTCAAGTACGCATATTAGAGAGTTTTGAAACAAATGAAATTTTGGTCAAACTTAGGACTGGTCAGGACCTTGAAACTGGGCGAGTTTAAAGAAAATCGTTCGCTCAGTTTTCGAGATATCGGTGTTCGAGATAGCCGACCCCATACCGAATATGGACAGTATGGGCCATTTTCAAGTTAGCAGTACGCATATTAGAGAGTTTTGAAACAAATGAAATTTTGGTCAAACTTAGGACTGGTCAGGACCTTGAAACTGGGCGAGTTTAAAGAAAATCGTTCGCTCAGTTTTCGAGATATCGGTGTTCGAGATAGCCGACCCCATACCGAATATGGACAGTATGGGCCATTTTCAAGTTAGCAGTACGCATATTAGAGAGTTTTGAAACAAATGAAATTTTGGTCAAACTTAGGACTGGTCAGGACCTTGAAACTGGGCGAGTTTAAAGAAAATCGTTCGCTCAGTTTTCGAGATATCGGTGTTCGAGATAGCCGACGCCATACCCAATATGGGCAGTATGGGCCATTTTCAAGTTAGCAGTACGCATATTAGAGGGTTTTGAAACCAATGAAATTTTGGTCAAACTTAGGACTGGTCAGGACCTTAAAACTGGGCGAGTTTAAAGAAAATCGTTCGCTCAGTTTTTGAGATATCGGTGTTCGAGTTAGCCGACCCCATACCGAATATGGACAGTATGGGCCATTTTCAAGTTAGCAGTACGTATAGTCAGAGAGTTTTGAAACTAATGAAATTTTGGTCAAACTTAAAACTGGTCAGGACCTTGAAACTGGGCGAGTTTAAAGAAAATCGTTCGCTCAGTTTTTGCGATATCGGTGTTCGAGATAGCCGACGCCATACCCAATATAGGCAGTATGGGCCAATTTCAAGTTAGCAGTACGCATATTAGAGAGTTTTGAAACAAATGAAATTTTGGTCAAACTTAGGACTGGTCAGGACCTTAAAACTGGGCGAGTTTAAAGAAAATCGTTCGCTCAGTTTTCGAGATATCGGTGTTCGAGATAGCCGACCCCATACCGAATATGGACAGTATGGGCCATTTTCAAGTTAGCAGTACGTATAGTCAGAGAGTTTTGAAACTAATGAAATTTTGGTCAAACTTAGGACTGGTCAGGACCTTGAAACTGGGCGAGTTTAAAGAAAATCGTTCGCTCAGTTTTCGTGATATCGGTGTTCGAGATAGCCGACGCCATACCCAATATAGGCAGTATGGGCCATTTTCAAGTTAGCAGTACGCATATTAGAGAGTTTTGAAACAAATGAAATTTTGGTCAAACTTAGGACTGGTCAGGACCTTGAAACTGGGCGAGTTTAAAGAAAATCGTTCGCTCAGTTTTCGAGATATCGGTGTTCGAGATAGCCGACCCCATACCGAATATGGACAGTATGTGCCATTTTCAAGTTAGCAGTACGCATATTAGAGGGTTTTGAAACAAATGAAATTTTGGTCAAACTTAGGACTGGTCAGGACCTTGAAACTGGGCGAGTTTAAAGAAAATCGTTCGCTCAGTTTTCGAGATATCGGTGTTCGAGATAGCCGACGCCATACCCAATATGGGCAGTATCGGCCATTTTCAAGGTAGCAGTACGCATATTAGAGAGTTTTGAAACAAATGAAATGTTGGTCAAACTTAGGACTGGTCAGGACCTTAAAACTGGGCGAGTTTAAAGAAAATCGTTCGCTCAGTTTTCGAGATATCGGTGTTCGAGATAGCCGACCCTATACCGAATATGGACAGTATGGGCCATATTCAAGTTAGCAGTACGCATATTAGAAAGTTTTGAAACAAATGAAATTTTGGTCAAACTTAGGACTGGTCAGGACCTTGAAACTGGGCGAGTTTAAAGAAAATCGTTCGCTCAGTTTTCGAGATATCGGTGTTCGAGATAGCCGACGCCATACCCAATATGGGCAGTATGGGCCATTTTCAAGTTAGCAGTACGCATATTAGAGAGTTTTGAAACAAATGAAATTTTGGTCAAACTTAGGACTGGTCAGGACCTTAAAACTGGGCGAGTTTAAAGAAAATCGTTCGCTCAGTTCTCGAGAAATCGGTGTTCGAGATAGCCGACCCCATACCGAATATGGACAGTATGGGCCATTTTCAAGTTAGCAGTACGTATAGTCAGAGAGTTTTGAAACTAATGAAATTTTGGTCAAACTTAGGACTGGTCAGGACCTTGAAACTGGGCGAGTTTAAAGAAAATCGTTCGCTCAGTTTTCGTGATATCGGTGTTCGAGATAGCCTACGCCATACCCAATATGGGCAGTATGGGCCATTTTCAAGTACGCATATTAGAGAGTTTTGAAACAAATGAAATTTTGGTCAAACTTAGGACTGGTCAGGACCTTAAAACTGGGCGAGTTTAAAGAAAATCGTTCGCTCAGTTTTCGAGATATCGGTGTTCGAGATAGCCGACCCCATACCGAATATGGACAGTATGGGCCATTTTCAAGTTAGCAGTACGCATATTAGAGAGTTTTGAAACAAATGAAATTTTGGTCAAACTTAGGACTGGTCAGGACCTTGAAACTGGGCGAGTTTAAAGAAAATCGTTCGCTCAGTTTTCGAGATATCGGTGTTCGATATAGCCGACGCCATACCCAATATGGGCAGTATGGGCCATTTTCAAGTTAGCAGTACGCATATTAGAGAGTTTTGAAACCAATGAAATTTTGGTCAAACTTAGGACTGGTCAGGACCTTAAAACTGGGCGAGTTTAAAGAAAATCGTTCGCTCAGTTTTTGAGATATCGGTGTTCGAGTTAGCCGACCCCATACCGAATATGGACAGTATGGGCCATTTTCAAGTTAGCAGTACGTATAGTCAGAGAGTTTTGAAACTAATGAAATTTTGGTCAAACTTAGGACTGGTCAGGACCTTGAAACTGGGCGAGTTTAAAGAAAATCGTTCGCTCAGTTTTTGAGATATCGGTGTTCGAGATAGCCGACGCCATACCCAATATAGGCAGTATGGGCCAATTTCAAGTTAGCAGTACGCATATTAGAGAGTTTTGAAACAAATGAAATTTGGGTCAAACTTAGGACTGGTCAGGACCTTAAAACTGGGCGAGTTTAAAGAAAATCGTTCGCTCAGTTTTCGAGATATCGGTGTTCGAGATAGCCGACCCCATACCGAATATGGACAGTATGGGCCATTTTCAAGTTAGCAGTACGTATAGTCAGAGAGTTTTGAAACTAATGAAATTTTGGTCAAACTTAAAACTGGTCAGGACCTTGAAACTGGGCGAGTTTAAAGAAAATCGTTCGCTCAGTTTTCGTGATATCGGTGTTCGAGATAGCCGACGCCATACCCAATATGGGCAGTATGGGCCATTTTCAAGTTAGCAGTACGCATATTAGAGAGTTTTGAAACAAATGAAATTTTGGTCAAACTTAGGACTGGTCAGGACCTTGAAACTGGGCGAGTTTAAAGAAAATCGTTCGCTCAGTTTTCGAGATATCGGTGTTCGAGATAGCCGACCCCATACCGAATATGGACAGTATGGGCCATATTCAAGTTAGCAGTACGCATATTAGAGAGTTTTGAAACAAATGAAATTTTGGTCAAACTTAGGACTGGTCAGGACCTTGAAACTGGGCGAGTTTAAAGAAAATCGTTCGCTCAGTTTTCGAGATATCGGTGTTCGAGATAGCCGACGCCATACCCAATATGGGCAGTATGGGCCATTTTCAAGTTAGCAGTACGCATATTAGAGAGTTTTGAAACAAATGAAATTTTGGTCAAACTTAGGACTGGTCAGGACCTTAAAACTGGGCGAGTTTAAAGAAAATCGTTCGCTCAGTTTTCGAGATATCGGTGTTCGAGATAGCCGACCCCATACCGAATATGGACAGTATGGGCCATTTTCAAGTTAGCAGTACGTATAGTCAGAGAGTTTTGAAACTAATGAAATTTTGGTCAAACTTAGGACTGGTCAGGACCTTGAAACTGGGCGAGTTTAAAGAAAATCGTTCGCTCAGTATTCGTGATATCGGTGTTCGAGATAGCCGACGCCATACCCAATATGGGCAGTATGGGCCATTTTCAAGTACGCATATTAGAGAGTTTTGAAACAAATGAAATTTTGGTCAAACTTAGGACTGGTCAGGACCTTGAAACTGGGCGAGTTTAAAGAAAATCGTTCGCTCAGTTTTCGAGATATCGGTGTTCGAGATAGCCGACCCCATACCGAATATGGACAGTATGGGCCATATTCAAGTTAGCAGTACGCATATTAGAGAGTTTTGAAACAAATGAAATTTTGGTCAAACTTAGGACTGGTCAGGACCTTGAAACTGGGCGAGTTTAAAGAAAATCGTTCGCTCAGTTTTCGAGATATCGGTGTTCGAGATAGCCGACGCCATACCCAATATGGGCAGTATGGGCCATTTTCAAGTTAGCAGTACGCATATTAGAGAGTTTTGAAACAAATGAAATTTTGGTCAAACTTAGGACTGGTCAGGACCTTAAAACTGGGCGAGTTTAAAGAAAATCGTTCGCTCAGTTTTCGAGATATCGGTGTTCGAGATAGCCGACCCCATACCGAATATGGACAGTATGGGCCATTTTCAAGTTAGCAGTACGTATAGTCAGAGAGTTTTGAAACTAATGAAATTTTGGTCAAACTTAGGACTGGTCAGGACCTTGAAACTGGGCGAGTTTAAAGAAAATCGTTCGCTCAGTATTCGTGATATCGGTGTTCGAGATAGCCGACGCCATACCCAATATGGGCAGTATGGGCCATTTTCAAGTACGCATATTAGAGAGTTTTGAAACAAATGAAATTTTGGTCAAACTTAGGACTGGTCAGGACCTTGAAACTGGGCGAGTTTAAAGAAAATCGTTCGCTCAGTTTTCGAGATATCGGTGTTCGAGATAGCCGACCCCATACCGAATATGGACAGTATGGGCCATATTCAAGTTAGCAGTACGCATATTAGAGAGTTTTGAAACAAATGAAATTTTGGTCAAACTTAGGACTGGTCAGGACCTTGAAACTGGGCGAGTTTAAAGAAAATCGTTCGCTCAGTTTTCGAGATATCGGTGTTCGAGATAGCCGACGCCATACCCAATATGGGCAGTATGGGCCATTTTCAAGTTAGCAGTACGCATATTAGAGAGTTTTGAAACAAATGAAATTTTGGTCAAACTTAGGACTGGTCAGGACCTTAAAACTGGGCGAGTTTAAAGAAAATCGTTCGCTCAGTTTTCGAGATATCGGTGTTCGAGATAGCCGACCCCATACCGAATATGGACAGTATGGGCCATTTTCAAGTTAGCAGTACGTATAGTCAGAGAGTTTTGAAACTAATGAAATTTTGGTCAAACTTAGGACTGGTCAGGACCTTGAAACTGGGCGAGTTTAAAGAAAATCGTTCGCTCAGTTTTCGTGATATCGGTGTTCGAGATAGCCGACGCCATACCCAATATGGGCAGTATGGGCCATTTTCAAGTACGCATATTAGAGAGTTTTGAAACAAATGAAATTTTGGTCAAACTTAGGACTGGTCAGGACCTTGAAACTGGGCGAGTTTAAAGAAAATCGTTCGCTCAGTTTTCGAGATATCGGTGTTCGAGATAGCCGACGCCATACCCAATATGGGCAGTATGGGCCATTTTCAAGTTAGCAGTACGCATATTAGAGAGTTTTGAAACAAATGAAATTTTGGTCAAACTTAGGACTGGTCAGGACCTTAAAACTGGGCGAGTTTAAAGAAAATCGTTCGCTCAGTTTTCGAGATATCGGTGTTCGAGATAGCCGACCCCATACCGAATATGGACAGTATGGGCCATTTTCAAGTTAGCAGTACGTATAATCAGAGAGTTTTGAAACTAATGAAATTTTGGTCAAACTTAGGACTGGTCAGGACCTTGAAACTGGGCGAGTTTATAGAAAATCGTTCGCTCAGTTTTCGTGATATCGGTGTTCGAGATAGCCGACGCCATACCCAATATGGGCAGTATGGGCCATTTTCAAGTACGCATATTAGAGAGTTTTGAAACAAATGAAATTTTGGTCAAACTTAGGACTGGTCAGGACCTTGAAACTGGGCGAGTTTAAAGAAAATCGTTCGCTCAGTTTTCGAGATATCGGTGTTCGAGATAGCCGACCCCATACCGAATATGGACAGTATGGGCCATTTTCAAGTTAGCAGTACGCATATTAGAGAGTCTTGAAACAAATGAAATTTTGGTCAAACTTAGGACTGGTCAGGACCTTGAAACTGGGCGAGTTTAAAGAAAATCGTTCGCTCAGTTTTCGAGATATCGGTGTTCGAGATAGCCGACGCCATACCCAATATGGGCAGTATGGGCCATTTTCAAGTTAGCAGTACGCATATTAGAGAGTTTTGAAACCAATGAAGTTTTGGTCAAACTTAGGACTGGTCAGGACCTTAAAACTGGGCGAGTTTAAAGAAAATCGTTCGCTCAGTTTTTGAGATATCGGTGTTCGAGTTAGCCGACCCCATACCGAATATGGACAGTATGGGCCATTTTCAAGTTAGCAGTACGTATAGTCAGAGAGTTTTGAAACTAATGAAATTTTGGTCAAACTTAGGACTGGTCAGGACCTTGAAACTGGGCGAGTTTAAAGAAAATCGTTGGCTCAGTTTTTGAGATATCGGTGTTCGAGATAGCCGACGCCATACCCAATATAGGCAGTATGGGCCAATTTCAAGTTAGCAGTACGCATATTAGAGAGTTTTGAAACAAATGAAATTTTGGTCAAACTTAGGACTGGTCAGGACCTTAAAACTGGGCGAGTTTAAAGAAAATCGTTCGCTCAGTTTTCGAGATATCGGTGTTCGAGATAGCCGACCCCATACCGAATATGGACAGTATGGGCCATTTTCAAGTTAGCAGTACGTATAGTCAGAGAGTTTTGAAACTAATGAAATTTTGGTCAAACTTAGGACTGGTCAGGACCTTGAAACTGGGCGAGTTTAAAGAAAATCGTTCGCTCAGTTTTCGTGATATCGGTGTTCGAGATAGCCGACGCCATACCCAATATAGGCAGTATGGGCCATTTTCAAGTTAGCAGTACGCATATTAGAGAGTTTTGAAACAAATGAAATTTTGGTCAAACTTAGGACTGGTCAGGACCTTGAAACTGGGCGAGTTTAAAGAAAATCGTTCGCTCAGTTTTCGAGATATCGGTGTTCGAGATAGCCGACACCATACCGAATATGGACAGTATGTGCCATTTTCAAGTTAGCAGTACGCATATTAGAGGGGTTTGAAACAAATGAAATTTTGGTCAAACTTAGGACTGGTCAGGACCTTGAAACTGGGCGAGTTTAAAGAAAAACGTTCGCTCAGTTTTCGAGATATCGGTGTTCGAGATAGCCGACGCCATACCCAATATGGGCAGTATGGGCCATTTTCAAGGTAGCAGTACGGATATTAGAGAGTTTTGAAACAAATGAAATTTTGGTCAAACTTAGGACTGGTCAGGACCTTAAAACTGGGCGAGTTTAAAGAAAATCGTTCGCTCAGTTTTCGAGATATCGGTGTTCGAGATAGCCGACCCCATACCGAATATGGACAGTATGGGCCATTTTCAAGTTAGCAGTACGTATAGTCAGAGAGTTTTGAAACTAATGAAATTTTGGTCAAACTTAGGACTGGTCAGGACCTTGAAACTGGGCGAGTTTAAAGAACATCGTTCGCTCAGTTTTCGTGATATCGGTGTTCGAGATAGCCGACGCCATACCCAATATGGGCAGTATGGGCCATTTTCAAGTTAGCAGTACGCATATTAGAGAGTTTTGAAACAAATGAAATTTTGGTCAAACTTAGGACTGGTCAGGACCTTGAAACTGGGCGAGTTTAAAGAAAATCGTTCGCTCAGTTTTCGAGATATCGGTGTTCGAGATAGCCGACCCCATACCGAATATGGACAGTATGGGCCATATTCAAGTTAGCAGTACGCATATTAGAGAGTTTTGAAACAAATGAAATTTTGGTCAAACTTAGGACTGGTCAGGACCTTGAAACTGGGCGAGTTTAAAGAAAATCGTTCGCTCAGTTTTCGAGATATCGGTGTTCGAGATAGCCGACGCCATACCCAATATGGGCAGTATGGGCCATTTTCAAGTTAGCAGTACGCATATTAGAGAGTTTTGAAACAAATGAAATTTTGGTCAAACTTAGGACTGGTCAGGACCTTAAAACTGGGCGAGTTTAAAGAAAATCGTTCGCTCAGTTTTCGAGATATCGGTGTTCGAGATAGCCGACCCCATACCGAATATGGACAGTATGGGCCATTTTCAAGTTAGCAGTACGTATAGTCAGAGAGTTTTGAAACTAATGAAATTTTGGTCAAACTTAGGACTGGTCAGGACCTTGAAACTGGGCGAGTTTAAAGAAAATCGTTCGCTCAGTTTTCGTGATATCGGTGTTCGAGATAGCCGACGCCATACCCAATATGTGCAGTATGGGCCATTTTCAAGTACGCATATTAGAGAGTTTTGAAACAAATGAAATTTTGGTCAAACTTAGGACTGGTCAGGACCTTGAAACTGGGCGAGTTTAAAGAAAATCGTTCGCTCAGTTTTCGAGATATCGGTGTTCGAGATAGCCGACCCCATACCGAATATGGACAGTATGGGCCATTTTCAAGTTAGCAGTACGCATATTAGAGAGTTTTGAAACAAATGAAATTTTGGTCAAACTTAGGACTGGTCAGGACCTTGAAACTGGGCGAGTTTAAAGAAAATCGTTCGCTCAGTTTTCGAGATATCGGTGTTCGAGATAGCCGACCCCATACCGAATATGGACAGTATGGGCCATTTTCAAGTTAGCAGTACGCATATTAGAGAGTTTTGAAACAAATGAAATTTTGGTCAAACTTAGGACTGGTCAGGACCTTGAAACTGGGCGAGTTTAAAGAAAATCGTTCGCTCAGTTTTCGAGATATCGGTGTTCGAGATAGCCGACGCCATACCCAATATGGGCAGTATGGGCCATTTTCAAGTTAGCAGTACGCATATTAGAGAGTTTTGAAACAAATGAAATTTTGGTCAAACTTAGGACTGGTCAGGACCTTAAAACTGGGCGAGTTTAAAGAAAATCGTTCGCTCAGTTTTCGAGATATCGGTGTTCGAGATAGCCGACCCCATACCGAATATGGACAGTATGGGCCATTTTCAAGTTAGCAGTACGTATAATCAGAGAGTTTTGAAACTAATGAAATTTTGGTCAAACTTAGGACTGGTCAGGACCTTGAAACTGGGCGAGTTTATAGAAAATCGTTCGCTCAGTTTTCGTGATATCGGTGTTCGAGATAGCCGACGCCATACCCAATATGGGCAGTATGGGCCATTTTCAAGTACGCATATTAGAGAGTTTTGAAACAAATGAAATTTTGGTCAAACTTAGGACTGGTCAGGACCTTGAAGCTGGGCGAGTTTAAAGAAAATCGTTCGCTCAGTTTTCGAGATATCGGTGTTCGAGATAGCCGACCCCATACCGAATATGGACAGTATGGGCCATTTTCAAGTTAGCAGTACGCATATTAGAGAGTCTTGAAACAAATGAAATTTTGGTCAAACTTAGGACTGGTCAGGACCTTGAAACTGGGCGAGTTTAAAGAAAATCGTTCGCTCAGTTTTCGAGATATCGGTGTTCGAGATAGCCGACGCCATACCCAATATGGGCAGTATGGGCCATTTTCAAGTTAGCAGTACGCATATTAGAGAGTTTTGAAACCAATGAAGTTTTGGTCAAACTTAGGACTGGTCAGGACCTTAAAACTGGGCGAGTTTAAAGAAAATCGTTCGCTCAGTTTTTGAGATATCGGTGTTCGAGTTAGCCGACCCCATACCGAATATGGACAGTATGGGCCATTTTCAAGTTAGCAGTACGTATAGTCAGAGAGTTTTGAAACTAATGAAATTTTGGTCAAACTTAGGACTGGTCAGGACCTTGAAACTGGGCGAGTTTAAAGAAAATCGTTGGCTCAGTTTTTGAGATATCGGTGTTCGAGATAGCCGACGCCATACCCAATATAGGCAGTATGGGCCAATTTCAAGTTAGCAGTACGCATATTAGAGAGTTTTGAAACAAATGAAATTTTGGTCAAACTTAGGACTGGTCAGGACCTTAAAACTGGGCGAGTTTAAAGAAAATCGTTCGCTCAGTTTTCGAGATATCGGTGTTCGAGATAGCCGACCCCATACCGAATATGGACAGTATGGGCCATTTTCAAGTTAGCAGTACGTATAGTCAGAGAGTTTTGAAACTAATGAAATTTTGGTCAAACTTAGGACTGGTCAGGACCTTGAAACTGGGCGAGTTTAAAGAAAATCGTTCGCTCAGTTTTCGTGATATCGGTGTTCGAGATAGCCGACGCCATACCCAATATAGGCAGTATGGGCCATTTTCAAGTTAGCAGTACGCATATTAGAGAGTTTTGAAACAAATGAAATTTTGGTCAAACTTAGGACTGGTCAGGACCTTGAAACTGGGCGAGTTTAAAGAAAATCGTTCGCTCAGTTTTCGAGATATCGGTGTTCGAGATAGCCGACACCATACCGAATATGGACAGTATGTGCCATTTTCAAGTTAGCAGTACGCATATTAGAGGGGTTTGAAACAAATGAAATTTTGGTCAAACTTAGGACTGGTCAGGACCTTGAAACTGGGCGAGTTTAAAGAAAAACGTTCGCTCAGTTTTCGAGATATCGGTGTTCGAGATAGCCGACGCCATACCCAATATGGGCAGTATGGGCCATTTTCAAGGTAGCAGTACGGATATTAGAGAGTTTTGAAACAAATGAAATTTTGGTCAAACTTAGGACTGGTCAGGACCTTAAAACTGGGCGAGTTTAAAGAAAATCGTTCGCTCAGTTTTCGAGATATCGGTGTTCGAGATAGCCGACCCCATACCGAATATGGACAGTATGGGCCATTTTCAAGTTAGCAGTACGTATAGTCAGAGAGTTTTGAAACTAATGAAATTTTGGTCAAACTTAGGACTGGTCAGGACCTTGAAACTGGGCGAGTTTAAAGAACATCGTTCGCTCAGTTTTCGTGATATCGGTGTTCGAGATAGCCGACGCCATACCCAATATGGGCAGTATGGGCCATTTTCAAGTTAGCAGTACGCATATTAGAGAGTTTTGAAACAAATGAAATTTTGGTCAAACTTAGGACTGGTCAGGACCTTGAAACTGGGCGAGTTTAAAGAAAATCGTTCGCTCAGTTTTCGAGATATCGGTGTTCGAGATAGCCGACCCCATACCGAATATGGACAGTATGGGCCATATTCAAGTTAGCAGTACGCATATTAGAGAGTTTTGAAACAAATGAAATTTTGGTCAAACTTAGGACTGGTCAGGACCTTGAAACTGGGCGAGTTTAAAGAAAATCGTTCGCTCAGTTTTCGAGATATCGGTGTTCGAGATAGCCGACGCCATACCCAATATGGGCAGTATGGGCCATTTTCAAGTTAGCAGTACGCATATTAGAGAGTTTTGAAACAAATGAAATTTTGGTCAAACTTAGGACTGGTCAGGACCTTAAAACTGGGCGAGTTTAAAGAAAATCGTTCGCTCAGTTTTCGAGATATCGGTGTTCGAGATAGCCGACCCCATACCGAATATGGACAGTATGGGCCATTTTCAAGTTAGCAGTACGTATAGTCAGAGAGTTTTGAAACTAATGAAATTTTGGTCAAACTTAGGACTGGTCAGGACCTTGAAACTGGGCGAGTTTAAAGAAAATCGTTCGCTCAGTTTTCGTGATATCGGTGTTCGAGATAGCCGACGCCATACCCAATATGTGCAGTATGGGCCATTTTCAAGTACGCATATTAGAGAGTTTTGAAACAAATGAAATTTTGGTCAAACTTAGGACTGGTCAGGACCTTGAAACTGGGCGAGTTTAAAGAAAATCGTTCGCTCAGTTTTCGAGATATCGGTGTTCGAGATAGCCGACCCCATACCGAATATGGACAGTATGGGCCATTTTCAAGTTAGCAGTACGCATATTAGAGAGTTTTGAAACAAATGAAATTTTGGTCAAACTTAGGACTGGTCAGGACCTTGAAACTGGGCGAGTTTAAAGAAAATCGTTCGCTCAGTTTTCGAGATATCGGTGTTCGAGATAGCCGACCCCATACCGAATATGGACAGTATGGGCCATTTTCAAGTTAGCAGTACGCATATTAGAGAGTTTTGAAACAAATGAAATTTTGGTCAAACTTAGGACTGGTCAGGACCTTGAAACTGGGCGAGTTTAAAGAAAATCGTTCGCTCAGTTTTCGAGATATCGGTGTTCGAGATAGCCGACGCCATACCCAATATGGGCAGTATGGGCCATTTTCAAGTTAGCAGTACGCATATTAGAGGGTTTTGAAACCAATGAAATTTTGGTCAAACTTAGGACTGGTCAGGACCTTAAAACTGGGCGAGTTTAAAGAAAATCGTTCGCTCAGTTTTTGAGATATCGGTGTTCGAGTTAGCCGACCCCATACCGAATATGGACAGTATGGGCCATTTTCAAGTTAGCAGTACGTATAGTCAGAGAGTTTTGAAACTAATGAAATTTTGGTCAAACTTAGGACTGGTCAGGACCTTGAAACTGGGCGAGTTTAAAGAAAATCGTTCGCTCAGTTTTTGCGATATCGGTGTTCGAGATAGCCGACGCCATACCCAATATAGGCAGTATGGGCCAATTTCAAGTTAGCAGTACGCATATTAGAGAGTTTTGAAACAAATGAAATTTTGGTCAAACTTAGGACTGGTCAGGACCTTAAAACTGGGCGAGTTTAAAGAAAATCGTTCGCTCAGTTTTCGAGATATCGGTGTTCGAGATAGCCGACCCCATACCGAATATGGACAGTATGGGCCATTTTCAAGTTAGCAGTACGTATAGTCAGAGAGTTTTGAAACTAATGAAATTTTGGTCAAACTTAGGACTGGTCAGGACCTTGAAACTGGGCGAGTTTAAAGAAAATCGTTCGCTCAGTTTTCGTGATATCGGTGTTCGAGATAGCCGACGCCATACCCAATATAGGCAGTATGGGCCATTTTCAAGTTAGCAGTACGCATATTAGAGAGTTTTGAAACAAATGAAATTTTGGTCAAACTTAGGACTGGTCAGGACCTTGAAACTGGGCGAGTTTAAAGAAAATCGTTCGCTCAGTTTTCGAGATATCGGTGTTCGAGATAGCCGACCCCATACCGAATATGGACAGTATGTGCCATTTTCAAGTTAGCAGTACGCATATTAGAGGGTTTTGAAACAAATGAAATTTTGGTCAAACTTAGGACTGGTCAGGACCTTGAAACTGGGCGAGTTTAAAGAAAATCGTTCGCTCAGTTTTCGAGATATCGGTGTTCGAGATAGCCGACGCCATACCCAATATGGGCAGTATCGGCCATTTTCAAGGTAGCAGTACGCATATTAGAGAGTTTTGAAACAAATGAAATGTTGGTCAAACTTAGGACTGGTCAGGACCTTAAAACTGGGCGAGTTTAAAGAAAATCGTTCGCTCAGTTTTCGAGATATCGGTGTTCGAGATAGCCGACCCCATACCGAATATGGACAGTATGGGCCATTTTCAAGTTAGCAGTACGTATAGTCAGAGAGCTTTGAAACTAATGAAATTTTGGTCAAACTTAGGACTGGTCAGGACCTTGAAACTGGGCGAGTTTAAAGAAAATCGTTCGCTCAGTTTTCGTGATATCGGTGTTCGAGATAGCCGACGCCATACCCAATATGGGCAGTATGGGCCATTTTCAAGTTAGCAGTACGCATATTAGAGAGTTTTGAAACAAATGAAATTTTGGTCAAACTTAGGACTGGTCAGGACCTTGAAACTGGGCGAGTTTAAAGAAAATCGTTCGCTCAGTTTTCGAGATATCGGTGTTCGAGATAGCCGACCCCATACCGAATATGGACAGTATGGGCCATATTCAAGTTAGCAGTACGCATATTAGAAAGTTTTGAAACAAATGAAATTTTGGTCAAACTTAGGACTGGTCAGGACCTTGAAACTGGGCGAGTTTAAAGAAAATCGTTCGCTCAGTTTTCGAGATATCGGTGTTCGAGATAGCCGACGCCATACCCAATATGGGCAGTATGGGCCATTTTCAAGTTAGCAGTACGCATATTAGAGAGTTTTGAAACAAATGAAATTTTGGTCAAACTTAGGACTGGTCAGGACCTTAAAACTGGGCGAGTTTAAAGAAAATCGTTCGCTCAGTTCTCGAGAAATCGGTGTTCGAGATAGCCGACCCCATACCGAATATGGACAGTATGGGCCATTTTCAAGTTAGCAGTACGTATAGTCAGAGAGTTTTGAAACTAATGAAATTTTGGTCAAACTTAGGACTGGTCAGGACCTTGAAACTGGGCGAGTTTAAAGAAAATCGTTCGCTCAGTTTTCGTGATATCGGTGTTCGAGATAGCCTACGCCATACCCAATATGGGCAGTATGGGCCATTTTCAAGTACGCATATTAGAGAGTTTTGAAACAAATGAAATTTTGGTCAAACTTAGGACTGGTCAGGACCTTAAAACTGGGCGAGTTTAAAGAAAATCGTTCGCTCAGTTTTCGAGATATCGGTGTTCGAGATAGCCGACCCCATACCGAATATGGACAGTATGGGCCATTTTCAAGTTAGCAGTACGCATATTAGAGAGTTTTGAAACAAATGAAATTTTGGTCAAACTTAGGACTGGTCAGGACCTTGAAACTGGGCGAGTTTAAAGAAAATCGTTCGCTCAGTTTTCGAGATATCGGTGTTCGATATAGCCGACGCCATACCCAATATGGGCAGTATGGGCCATTTTCAAGTTAGCAGTACGCATATTAGAGAGTTTTGAAACCAATGAAATTTTGGTCAAACTTAGGACTGGTCAGGACCTTAAAACTGGGCGAGTTTAAAGAAAATCGTTCGCTCAGTTTTTGAGATATCGGTGTTCGAGTTAGCCGACCCCATACCGAATATGGACAGTATGGGCCATTTTCAAGTTAGCAGTACGTATAGTCAGAGAGTTTTGAAACTAATGAAATTTTGGTCAAACTTAGGACTGGTCAGGACCTTGAAACTGGGCGAGTTTAAAGAAAATCGTTCGCTCAGTTTTTGAGATATCGGTGTTCGAGATAGCCGACGCCATACCCAATATAGGCAGTATGGGCCAATTTCAAGTTAGCAGTACGCATATTAGAGAGTTTTGAAACAAATGAAATTTGGGTCAAACTTAGGACTGGTCAGGACCTTAAAACTGGGCGAGTTTAAAGAAAATCGTTCGCTCAGTTTTCGAGATATCGGTGTTCGAGATAGCCGACCCCATACCGAATATGGACAGTATGGGCCATTTTCAAGTTAGCAGTACGTATAGTCAGAGAGTTTTGAAACTAATGAAATTTTGGTCAAACTTAGGACTGGTTAGGACCTTGAAACTGGGCGAGTTTAAAGAAAATCGTTCGCTCAGTTTTCGTGATATCGGTGTTCGAGATAGCCGACGCCATACCCAATATAGGCAGTATGGGCCATTTTCAAGTTAGCAGTACGCATATTAGAGAGTTTTGAAACAAATGAAATTTTGGTCAAACTTAGGACTGGTCAGGACCTTGAAACTGGGCGAGTTTAAAGAAAATCGTTCGCTCAGTTTTCGAGATATCGGTGTTCGAGATAGCCGACCCCATACCGAATATGGACAGTATGGGCCATTTTCAAGTTAGCAGTACGCATATTAGAGGGTTTTGAAACAAATGAAATTTTGGTCAAACTTAGGACTGGTCAGGACCTTGAAACTGGGCGAGTTTAAAGAAAAACGTTCGCTCAGTTTTCGAGATATCGGTGTTCGAGATAGCCGACGCCATACCCAATATGGGCAGTATGGGCCATTTTCAAGGTAGCAGTACGCATATTAGAGAGTTTTGAAACAAATGAAATTTTGGTCAAACTTAGGACTGGTCAGGACCTTAAAACTGGGCGAGTTTAAAGAAAATCGTTCGCTCAGTTTTCGAGATATCGGTGTTCGAGATAGCCGACCCCATACCGAATATGGACAGTATGGGCCATTTTCAAGTTAGCAGTACGTATAGTCAGAGAGTTTTGAAACTAATGAAATTTTGGTCAAACTTAGGACTGGTCAGGACCTTGAAACTGGGCGAGTTTAAAGAAAATCGTTCTCTCAGTTTTCGTGATATCGGTGTTCGAGATAGCCGACGCCATACCCAATATGGGCAGTATGGGCCATTTTCAAGTTAGCAGTACGCATATTAGAGAGTTTTGAAACAAATGAAATTTTGGTCAAACTTAGGACTGGTCAGGACCTTGAAACTGGGCGAGTTTAAAGAAAATCGTTCGCTCAGTTTTCGAGATATCGGTGTTCGAGATAGCCGACCCCATACCGAATATGGACAGTATGGGCCATATTCAAGTTAGCAGTACGCATATTAGAGAGTTTTGAAACAAATGAAATTTTGGTCAAACTTAGGACTGGTCAGGACCTTGAAACTGGGCGAGTTTAAAGAAAATCGTTCGCTCAGTTTTCGAGATATCGGTGTTCGAGATAGCCTACGCCATACCCAATATGGGCAGTATGGGCCATTTTCAAGTTAGCAGTACGCATATTAGAGAGTTTTGAAACAAATGAAATTTTGGTCAAACTTAGGACTGGTCAGGACCTTGAAACTGGGCGAGTTTAAAGAAAATCGTTCGCTCAGTTTTCGAGATATCGGTGTTCGAGATAGCCGACCCCATGCCGAATATGGACAGTATGGGCCATTTTCAAGTTAGCAGTACGTATAGTCAGAGAGTTTTGAAACTAATGAAATTTGGGTCAAACTTAGGGCTGGTCAGGACCTTGAAACTGGGCGAGTTTAAAGAAAATCGTTCGCTCAGTTTTCGTGATATCGGTGTTCGAGATAGCCGACGCCATACCCAATATGGGCAGTATGGGCCATTTTCAAGTACGCATATTAGAGAGTTTTGAAACCAATGAAATTTTGGTCAAACTTAGGACTGGTCAGGACCTTGAAACTGGGCGAGTTTAAAGAAAATCGTTCGCTCAGTTTTCGAGATATCGGTGTTCGAGATAGCCGACGCCATACCCAATATGGGCAGTATGGGCCATTTTCAAGTTAGCAGTACGCATATTAGAGAGTTTTGAAACCAATGAAATTTTGGTCAAACTTAGGACTGGTCAGGACCTTAAAACTGGGCGAGTTTAAAGAAAATCGTTCTCTCAGTTTTTGAGATATCGGTGTTCGAGTTAGCCGACCCCATACCGAATATGGACAGTATGGGCCATTTTCAAGTTAGCAGTACGTATAGTCAGAGAGTTTTGAAACTAATGAAATTTTGGTCAAACTTAGGACTGGTCAGGACCTTGAAACTGGGCGAGTTTAAAGAAAATCGTTCGCTCAGTTTTTGAGATATCGGTGTTCGAGATAGCCGACCCCATACCCAATATAGGCAGTATGGGCCAATTTCAAGTTAGCAGTACGCATATTAGAGAGTTTTGAAACAAATGAAATTTTGGTCAAACTTAGGACTGGTCAGGACCTTGAAACTGGGCGAGTTTAAAGAAAATCGTTCGCTCAGTTTTTGAGATATCGGTGTTCGAGATAGCCGACGCCATACCCAATATAGGCAGTATGGGCCAATTTCAAGTTAGCAGTACGCATATTAGAGAGTTTTGAAACAAATGAAATTTTGGTCAAACTTAGGACTGGTCAGGACCTTAAAACTGGGCGAGTTTAAAGAAAATCGTTCGCTCAGTTTTCGAGATATCGGTGTTCGAGATAGCCGACCCCATACCGAATATGGACAGTATGGGCCATTTTCAAGTTAGCAGTACGTATAGTCAGAGAGTTTTGAAACTAATGAAATTTTGGTCAAACTTAGGAGTGGTCAGGACCTTGAAACTGGGCGAGTTTAAAGAAAATCGTTCGCTCAGTTTTCGTGATATCGGTGTTCGAGATAGCCGACGCCATACCCAATATAGGCAGTATGGGCCATTTTCAAGTTAGCAGTACGCATATTAGAGAGTTTTGAAACAAATGAAATTTTGGTCAAACTTAGGACTGGTCAGGACCTTGAAACTGGGCGAGTTTAAAGAAAATCGTTCGCTCAGTTTTCGAGATATCGGTGTTCGAGATAGCCGACGCCATACCCAATATGGGCAGTATGGGCCATTTTCAAGTTAGCAGTACGCATATTAGAGAGTTTTGAAACCAATGAAATTTTGGTCAAACTTAGGACTGGTCAGGACCTTAAAACTGGGCGAGTTTAAAGAAAATCGTTCTCTCAGTTTTTGAGATATCGGTGTTCGAGTTAGCCGACCCCATACCGAATATGGACAGTATGGGCCATTTTCAAGTTAGCAGTACGTATAGTCAAAGAGTTTTGAAACTAATGAAATTTTGGTCAAACTTAGGACTGGTCAGGACCTTGAAACTGGGCGAGTTTAAAGAAAATCGTTTGCTCAGTTTTTGAGATATCGGTGTTCGAGATAGCCGACGCCATACCCAATATAGGCAGTATGGGCCAATTTCAAGTTAGCAGTACGCATATTAGAGAGTTTTGAAACAAATGAAATTTTGGTCAAACTTAGGACTGGTCAGGACCTTGAAACTGGGCGAGTTTAAAGAAAATCGTTCGCTCAGTTTTTGAGATATCGGTGTTCGAGATAGCCGACGCCATACCCAATATAGGCAGTATGGGCCAATTTCAAGTTAGCAGTACGCATATTAGAGAGTTTTGAAACAAATGAAATTTTGGTCAAACTTAGGACTGGTCAGGACCTTAAAACTGGGCGAGTTTAAAGAAAATCGTTCGCTCAGTTTTCGAGATATCGGTGTTCGAGATAGCCGACCCCATACCGAATATGGACAGTATGGGCCATTTTCAAGTTAGCAGTACGTATAGTCAGAGAGTTTTGAAACTAATGAAATTTTGGTCAAACTTAGGAGTGGTCAGGACCTTGAAACTGGGCGAGTTTAAAGAAAATCGTTCGCTCAGTTTTCGTGATATCGGTGTTCGAGATAGCCGACGCCATACCCAATATAGGCAGTATGGGCCATTTTCAAGTTAGCAGTACGCATATTAGAGAGTTTTGAAACAAATGAAATTTTGGTCAAACTTAGGACTGGTCAGGACCTTGAAACTGGGCGAGTTTAAAGAAAATCGTTCGCTCAGTTTTCGAGATATCGGTGTTCGAGATAGCCGACCCCATACCGAATATGGACAGTATGTGCCATTTTCAAGTTAGCAGTACGCATATTAGAGGGGTTTGAAACAAATGAAATTTTGGTCAAACTTAGGACTGGTCAGGACCTTGAAACTGGGCGAGTTTAAAGAAAAACGTTCGCTCAGTTTTCGAGATATCGGTGTTCGAGATAGCCGACGCCATACCCAATATGGGCAGTATGGGCCATTTTCAAGGTAGCAGTACGCATATTAGAGAGTTTTGAAACAAATGAAATTTTGGTCAAACTTAGGACTGGTCAGGACCTTAAAACTGGGCGAGTTTAAAGAAAATCGTTCGCTCAGTTTTCGAGATATCGGTGTTCGAGATAGCCGACCCCATACCGAATATGGACAGTATGGGCCATTTTCAAGTTAGCAGTACGTATAGTCAGAGAGTTTTGAAACTAATGAAATTTTGGTCAAACTTAGGACTGGTCAGGACCTTGAAACTGGGCGAGTTTAAAGAAAATCGTTCGCTCAGTTTTCGTGATATCGGTGTTCGAGATAGCCGACGCCATACCCAATATGGGCAGTATGGGCCATTTTCAAGTTAGCAGTACGCATATTAGAGAGTTTTGAAACAAATGAAATTTTGGTCAAACTTAGGACTGGTCAGGACCTTGAAACTGGGCGAGTTTAAAGAAAATCGTTCGCTCAGTTTTCGAGATATCGGTGTTCGAGATAGCCGACCCCATACCGAATATGGACAGTATGGGCCATATTCAAGTTAGCAGTACGCATATTAGAGAGTTTTGAAACAAATGAAATTTTGGTCAAACTTAGGACTGGTCAGGACCTTGAAACTGGGCGAGTTTAAAGAAAATCGTTCGCTCAGTTTTCGAGATATCGGTGTTCGAGATAGCCGACGCCATACCCAATATGGGCAGTATGGGCCATTTTCAAGTTAGCAGTACGCATATTAGAGAGTTTTGAAACAAATGAAATTTTGGTCAAACTTAGGACTGGTCAGGACCTTAAAACTGGGCGAGTTTAAAGAAAATCGTTCGCTCAGTTTTCGAGATATCGGTGTTCGAGATAGCCGACCCCATACCCAATATGGGCAGTATGGGCCATTTTCAAGTTAGCAGTACGCATATTAGAGAGTTTTGAAACAAATGAAATTTTGGTCAAACTTAGGACTGATCAGGACCTTAAAACTGGGCGAGTTTAAAGAAAATCGTTCTCTCAGTTTTTGAGATATCGGTGTTCGAGTTAGCCGACCCCATACCGAATATGGACAGTATGGGCCATTTTCAAGTTAGCAGTACGTATAGTCAGAGAGTTTTGAAACTAATGAAATTTTGGTCAAACTTAGGACTGGTCAGGACCTTGAAACTGGGCGAGTTTAAAGAAAATCGTTCGCTCAGTTTTCGTGATATCGGTGTTCGAGATAGCCGACGCCATACCCAATATGGGCAGTATGGGCCATTTTCAAGTTAGCAGTACGCATATTAGAGAGTTTTGAAACAAATGAAATTTTGGTCAAACTTAGGACTGGTCAGGACCTTGAAACTGGGCGAGTTTAAAGAAAATCGTTCGCTCAGTTTTCGAGATATCGGTGTTCGAGATAGCCGACCCCATACCGAATATGGACAGTATGGGCCATTTTCAAGTTAGCAGTACGTATAGTCAGAGAGTTTTGAAACTAATGAAATTTTGGTCAAACTTAGGACTGGTCAGGACCTTGAAACTGGGCGAGTTTAAAGAAAATCGTTCGCTCAGTTTTCGTGATATCGGTGTTCGAGATAGCCGACGCCATACCCAATATGGGCAGTATGGGCCATTTTCAAGTTAGCAGTACGCATATTAGAGAGTTTTGAAACAAATGAAATTTTGGTCAAACTTAGGACTGGTCAGGACCTTGAAACTGGGCGAGTTTAAAGAAAATCGTTCGCTCAGTTTTTGAGATATCGGTGTTCGAGTTAGCCGACCCCATACCGAATATGGACAGTATGGGCCATTTTCAAGTTAGCAGTACGTATAGTCAGAGAGTTTTGAAACTAATGAAATTTTGGTCAAACTTAGGACTGGTCAGGACCTTGAAACTGGGCGAGTTTAAAGAAAATCGTTCGCTCAGTTTTTGAGATATCGGTGTTCGAGATAGCCGACGCCATACCCAATATAGGCAGTATGGGCCAATTTCAAGTTAGCAGTACGCATATTAGAGAGTTTTGAAACAAATGAAATTTTGGTCAAACTTAGGACTGGTCAGGACCTTAAAACTGGGCGAGTTTAAAGAAAATCGTTCGCTCAGTTTTCGAGATATCGGTGTTCGAGATAGCCGACCCCATACCGAATATGGACAGTATGGGCCATTTTCAAGTTAGCAGTACGTATAGTCAGAGAGTTTTGAAACTAATGAAATTTTGGTCAAACTTAGGACTGGTCAGGACCTTGAAACTGGGCGAGTTTAAAGAAAATCGTTCGCTCAGTTTTCGTGATATCGGTGTTCGAGATAGCCGACGCCATACCCAATATGGGCAGTATGGGCCATTTTCAAGTTAGCAGTACGCATATTAGAGAGTTTTGAAACAAATGAAATTTTGGTCAAACTTAGGACTGGTCAGGACCTTGAAACTGGGCGAGTTTAAAGAAAATCGTTCGCTCAGTTTTCGAGATATCGGTGTTCGAGATAGCCGACCCCATACCGAATATGGACAGTATGGGCCATATTCAAGTTAGCAGTACGCATATTAGAGAGTTTTGAAACAAATGAAATTTTGGTCAAACTTAGGACTGGTCAGGACCTTGAAACTGGGCGAGTTTAAAGAAAATCGTTCGCTCAGTTTTCGAGATATCGGTGTTCGAGATAGCCGACGCCATACCCAATATGGGCAGTATGGGCCATTTTCAAGTTAGCAGTACGCATATTAGAGAGTTTTGAAACAAATGAAATTTTGGTCAAACTTAGGACTGGTCAGGACCTTAAAACTGGGCGAGTTTAAAGAAAATCGTTCGCTCAGTTTTCGAGATATCGGTGTTCGAGATAGCCGACCCCATACCGAATATGGACAGTATGGGCCATTTTCAAGTTAGCAGTACGTATAGTCAGAGAGTTTTGAAACTAATGAAATTTTGGTCAAACTTAGGACTGGTCAGGACCTTGAAACTGGGCGAGTTTAAAGAAAATCGTTCGCTCAGTATTCGTGATATCGGTGTTCGAGATAGCCGACGCCATACCCAATATGGGCAGTATGGGCCATTTTCAAGTACGCATATTAGAGAGTTTTGAAACAAATGAAATTTTGGTCAAACTTAGGACTGGTCAGGACCTTGAAACTGGGCGAGTTTAAAGAAAATCGTTCGCTCAGTTTTCGAGATATCGGTGTTCGAGATAGCCGACCCCATACCGAATATGGACAGTATGGGCCATATTCAAGTTAGCAGTACGCATATTAGAGAGTTTTGAAACAAATGAAATTTTGGTCAAACTTAGGACTGGTCAGGACCTTGAAACTGGGCGAGTTTAAAGAAAATCGTTCGCTCAGTTTTCGAGATATCGGTGTTCGAGATAGCCGACGCCATACCCAATATGGGCAGTATGGGCCATTTTCAAGTTAGCAGTACGCATATTAGAGAGTTTTGAAACAAATGAAATTTTGGTCAAACTTAGGACTGGTCAGGACCTTAAAACTGGGCGAGTTTAAAGAAAATCGTTCGCTCAGTTTTCGAGATATCGGTGTTCGAGATAGCCGACCCCATACCGAATATGGACAGTATGGGCCATTTTCAAGTTAGCAGTACGTATAGTCAGAGAGTTTTGAAACTAATGAAATTTTGGTCAAACTTAGGACTGGTCAGGACCTTGAAACTGGGCGAGTTTAAAGAAAATCGTTCGCTCAGTATTCGTGATATCGGTGTTCGAGATAGCCGACGCCATACCCAATATGGGCAGTATGGGCCATTTTCAAGTACGCATATTAGAGAGTTTTGAAACAAATGAAATTTTGGTCAAACTTAGGACTGGTCAGGACCTTGAAACTGGGCGAGTTTAAAGAAAATCGTTCGCTCAGTTTTCGAGATATCGGTGTTCGAGATAGCCGACCCCATACCGAATATGGACAGTATGGGCCATATTCAAGTTAGCAGTACGCATATTAGAGAGTTTTGAAACAAATGAAATTTTGGTCAAACTTAGGACTGGTCAGGACCTTGAAACTGGGCGAGTTTAAAGAAAATCGTTCGCTCAGTTTTCGAGATATCGGTGTTCGAGATAGCCGACGCCATACCCAATATGGGCAGTATGGGCCATTTTCAAGTTAGCAGTACGCATATTAGAGAGTTTTGAAACAAATGAAATTTTGGTCAAACTTAGGACTGGTCAGGACCTTAAAACTGGGCGAGTTTAAAGAAAATCGTTCGCTCAGTTTTCGAGATATCGGTGTTCGAGATAGCCGACCCCATACCGAATATGGACAGTATGGGCCATTTTCAAGTTAGCAGTACGTATAGTCAGAGAGTTTTGAAACTAATGAAATTTTGGTCAAACTTAGGACTGGTCAGGACCTTGAAACTGGGCGAGTTTAAAGAAAATCGTTCGCTCAGTATTCGTGATATCGGTGTTCGAGATAGCCGACGCCATACCCAATATGGGCAGTATGGGCCATTTTCAAGTACGCATATTAGAGAGTTTTGAAACAAATGAAATTTTGGTCAAACTTAGGACTGGTCAGGACCTTGAAACTGGGCGAGTTTAAAGAAAATCGTTCGCTCAGTTTTCGAGATATCGGTGTTCGAGATAGCCGACGCCATACCCAATATGGGCAGTATGGGCCATTTTCAAGTTAGCAGTACGCATATTAGAGAGTTTTGAAACAAATGAAATTTTGGTCAAACTTAGGACTGGTCAGGACCTTAAAACTGGGCGAGTTTAAAGAAAATCGTTCGCTCAGTTTTCGAGATATCGGTGTTCGAGATAGCCGACCCCATACCGAATATGGACAGTATGGGCCATTTTCAAGTTAGCAGTACGTATAGTCAGAGAGTTTTGAAACTAATGAAATTTTGGTCAAACTTAGGACTGGTCAGGACCTTGAAACTGGGCGAGTTTATAGAAAATCGTTCGCTCAGTTTTCGTGATATCGGTGTTCGAGATAGCCGACGCCATACCCAATATGGGCAGTATGGGCCATTTTCAAGTACGCATATTAGAGAGTTTTGAAACAAATGAAATTTTGGTCAAACTTAGGACTGGTCAGGACCTTGAAACTGGGCGAGTTTAAAGAAAATCGTTCGCTCAGTTTTCGAGATATCGGTGTTCGAGATAGCCGACCCCATACCGAATATGGACAGTATGGGCCATTTTCAAGTTAGCAGTACGCATATTAGAGAGTCTTGAAACAAATGAAATTTTGGTCAAACTTAGGACTGGTCAGGACCTTGAAACTGGGCGAGTTTAAAGAAAATCGTTCGCTCAGTTTTTGAGATATCGGTGTTCGAGATAGCCGACGCCATACCCAATATGGGCAGTATGGGCCATTTTCAAGTTAGCAGTACGCATATTAGAGAGTTTTGAAACCAATGAAGTTTTGGTCAAACTTAGGACTGGTCAGGACCTTAAAACTGGGCGAGTTTAAAGAAAATCGTTCGCTCAGTTTTTGAGATATCGGTGTTCGAGTTAGCCGACCCCATACCGAATATGGACAGTATGGGCCATTTTCAAGTTAGCAGTACGTATAGTCAGAGAGTTTTGAAACTAATGAAATTTTGGTCAAACTTAGGACTGGTCAGGACCTTGAAACTGGGCGAGTTTAAAGAAAATCGTTGGCTCAGTTTTTGAGATATCGGTGTTCGAGATAGCCGACGCCATACCCAATATAGGCAGTATGGGCCAATTTCAAGTTAGCAGTACGCATATTAGAGAGTTTTGAAACAAATGAAATTTTGGTCAAACTTAGGACTGGTCAGGACCTTAAAACTGGGCGAGTTTAAAGAAAATCGTTCGCTCAGTTTTCGAGATATCGGTGTTCGAGATAGCCGACCCCATACCGAATATGGACAGTATGGGCCATTTTCAAGTTAGCAGTACGTATAGTCAGAGAGTTTTGAAACTAATGAAATTTTGGTCAAACTTAGGACTGGTCAGGACCTTGAAACTGGGCGAGTTTAAAGAAAATCGTTCGCTCAGTTTTCGTGATATCGGTGTTCGAGATAGCCGACGCCATACCCAATATAGGCAGTATGGGCCATTTTCAAGTTAGCAGTACGCATATTAGAGAGTTTTGAAACAAATGAAATTTTGGTCAAACTTAGGACTGGTCAGGACCTTGAAACTGGGCGAGTTTAAAGAAAATCGTTCGCTCAGTTTTCGAGATATCGGTGTTCGAGATAGCCGACACCATACCGAATATGGACAGTATGTGCCATTTTCAAGTTAGCAGTACGCATATTAGAGGGGTTTGAAACAAATGAAATTTTGGTCAAACTTAGGACTGGTCAGGACCTTGAAACTGGGCGAGTTTAAAGAAAAACGTTCGCTCAGTTTTCGAGATATCGGTGTTCGAGATAGCCGACGCCATACCCAATATGGGCAGTATGGGCCATTTTCAAGGTAGCAGTACGGATATTAGAGAGTTTTGAAACAAATGAAATTTTGGTCAAACTTAGGACTGGTCAGGACCTTAAAACTGGGCGAGTTTAAAGAAAATCGTTCGCTCAGTTTTCGAGATATCGGTGTTCGAGATAGCCGACCCCATACCGAATATGGACAGTATGGGCCATTTTCAAGTTAGCAGTACGTATAGTCAGAGAGTTTTGAAACTAATGAAATTTTGGTCAAACTTAGGACTGGTCAGGACCTTGAAACTGGGCGAGTTTAAAGAACATCGTTCGCTCAGTTTTCGTGATATCGGTGTTCGAGATAGCCGACGCCATACCCAATATGGGCAGTATGGGCCATTTTCAAGTTAGCAGTACGCATATTAGAGAGTTTTGAAACAAATGAAATTTTGGTCAAACTTAGGACTGGTCAGGACCTTGAAACTGGGCGAGTTTAAAGAAAATCGTTCGCTCAGTTTTCGAGATATCGGTGTTCGAGATAGCCGACCCCATACCGAATATGGACAGTATGGGCCATATTCAAGTTAGCAGTACGCATATTAGAGAGTTTTGAAACAAATGAAATTTTGGTCAAACTTAGGACTGGTCAGGACCTTGAAACTGGGCGAGTTTAAAGAAAATCGTTCGCTCAGTTTTCGAGATATCGGTGTTCGAGATAGCCGACGCCATACCCAATATGGGCAGTATGGGCCATTTTCAAGTTAGCAGTACGCATATTAGAGAGTTTTGAAACAAATGAAATTTTGGTCAAACTTAGGACTGGTCAGGACCTTAAAACTGGGCGAGTTTAAAGAAAATCGTTCGCTCAGTTTTCGAGATATCGGTGTTCGAGATAGCCGACCCCATACCGAATATGGACAGTATGGGCCATTTTCAAGTTAGCAGTACGTATAGTCAGAGAGTTTTGAAACTAATGAAATTTTGGTCAAACTTAGGACTGGTCAGGACCTTGAAACTGGGCGAGTTTAAAGAAAATCGTTCGCTCAGTTTTCGTGATATCGGTGTTCGAGATAGCCGACGCCATACCCAATATGTGCAGTATGGGCCATTTTCAAGTACGCATATTAGAGAGTTTTGAAACAAATGAAATTTTGGTCAAACTTAGGACTGGTCAGGACCTTGAAACTGGGCGAGTTTAAAGAAAATCGTTCGCTCAGTTTTCGAGATATCGGTGTTCGAGATAGCCGACCCCATACCGAATATGGACAGTATGGGCCATTTTCAAGTTAGCAGTACGCATATTAGAGAGTTTTGAAACAAATGAAATTTTGGTCAAACTTAGGACTGGTCAGGACCTTGAAACTGGGCGAGTTTAAAGAAAATCGTTCGCTCAGTTTTCGAGATATCGGTGTTCGAGATAGCCGACCCCATACCGAATATGGACAGTATGGGCCATTTTCAAGTTAGCAGTACGCATATTAGAGAGTTTTGAAACAAATGAAATTTTGGTCAAACTTAGGACTGGTCAGGACCTTGAAACTGGGCGAGTTTAAAGAAAATCGTTCGCTCAGTTTTCGAGATATCGGTGTTCGAGATAGCCGACGCCATACCCAATATGGGCAGTATGGGCCATTTTCAAGTTAGCAGTACGCATATTAGAGGGTTTTGAAACCAATGAAATTTTGGTCAAACTTAGGACTGGTCAGGACCTTAAAACTGGGCGAGTTTAAAGAAAATCGTTCGCTCAGTTTTTGAGATATCGGTGTTCGAGTTAGCCGACCCCATACCGAATATGGACAGTATGGGCCATTTTCAAGTTAGCAGTACGTATAGTCAGAGAGTTTTGAAACTAATGAAATTTTGGTCAAACTTAGGACTGGTCAGGACCTTGAAACTGGGCGAGTTTAAAGAAAATCGTTCGCTCAGTTTTTGCGATATCGGTGTTCGAGATAGCCGACGCCATACCCAATATAGGCAGTATGGGCCAATTTCAAGTTAGCAGTACGCATATTAGAGAGTTTTGAAACAAATGAAATTTTGGTCAAACTTAGGACTGGTCAGGACCTTAAAACTGGGCGAGTTTAAAGAAAATCGTTCGCTCAGTTTTCGAGATATCGGTGTTCGAGATAGCCGACCCCATACCGAATATGGACAGTATGGGCCATTTTCAAGTTAGCAGTACGTATAGTCAGAGAGTTTTGAAACTAATGAAATTTTGGTCAAACTTAGGACTGGTCAGGACCTTGAAACTGGGCGAGTTTAAAGAAAATCGTTCGCTCAGTTTTCGTGATATCGGTGTTCGAGATAGCCGACGCCATACCCAATATAGGCAGTATGGGCCATTTTCAAGTTAGCAGTACGCATATTAGAGAGTTTTGAAACAAATGAAATTTTGGTCAAACTTAGGACTGGTCAGGACCTTGAAACTGGGCGAGTTTAAAGAAAATCGTTCGCTCAGTTTTCGAGATATCGGTGTTCGAGATAGCCGACCCCATACCGAATATGGACAGTATGTGCCATTTTCAAGTTAGCAGTACGCATATTAGAGGGTTTTGAAACAAATGAAATTTTGGTCAAACTTAGGACTGGTCAGGACCTTGAAACTGGGCGAGTTTAAAGAAAATCGTTCGCTCAGTTTTCGAGATATCGGTGTTCGAGATAGCCGACGCCATACCCAATATGGGCAGTATCGGCCATTTTCAAGGTAGCAGTACGCATATTAGAGAGTTTTGAAACAAATGAAATGTTGGTCAAACTTAGGACTGGTCAGGACCTTAAAACTGGGCGAGTTTAAAGAAAATCGTTCGCTCAGTTTTCGAGATATCGGTGTTCGAGATAGCCGACCCCATACCGAATATGGACAGTATGGGCCATTTTCAAGTTAGCAGTACGTATAGTCAGAGAGTTTTGAAACTAATGAAATTTTGGTCAAACTTAGGACTGGTCAGGACCTTGAAACTGGGCGAGTTTAAAGAAAATCGTTCGCTCAGTTTTCGTGATATCGGTGTTCGAGATAGCCGACGCCATACCCAATATGGGCAGTATGGGCCATTTTCAAGTTAGCAGTACGCATATTAGAGAGTTTTGAAACAAATGAAATTTTGGTCAAACTTAGGACTGGTCAGGACCTTGAAACTGGGCGAGTTTAAAGAAAATCGTTCGCTCAGTTTTCGAGATATCGGTGTTCGAGTTAGCCGACCCCATACCGAATATGGACAGTATGGGCCATATTCAAGTTAGCAGTACGCATATTAGAAAGTTTTGAAACAAATGAAATTTTGGTCAAACTTAGGACTGGTCAGGACCTTGAAACTGGGCGAGTTTAAAGAAAATCGTTCGCTCAGTTTTCGAGATATCGGTGTTCGAGATAGCCGACGCCATACCCAATATGGGCAGTATGGGCCATTTTCAAGTTAGCAGTACGCATATTAGAGAGTTTTGAAACAAATGAAATTTTGGTCAAACTTAGGACTGGTCAGGACCTTAAAACTGGGCGAGTTTAAAGAAAATCGTTCGCTCAGTTCTCGAGAAATCGGTGTTCGAGATAGCCGACCCCATACCGAATATGGACAGTATGGGCCATTTTCAAGTTAGCAGTACGTATAGTCAGAGAGTTTTGAAACTAATGAAATTTTGGTCAAACTTAGGACTGGTCAGGACCTTGAAACTGGGCGAGTTTAAAGAAAATCGTTCGCTCAGTTTTCGTGATATCGGTGTTCGAGATAGCCTACGCCATACCCAATATGGGCAGTATGGGCCATTTTCAAGTACGCATATTAGAGAGTTTTGAAACAAATGAAATTTTGGTCAAACTTAGGACTGGTCAGGACCTTAAAACTGGGCGAGTTTAAAGAAAATCGTTCGCTCAGTTTTCGAGATATCGGTGTTCGAGATAGCCGACCCCATACCGAATATGGACAGTATGGGCCATTTTCAAGTTAGCAGTACGCATATTAGAGAGTTTTGAAACAAATGAAATTTTGGTCAAACTTAGGACTGGTCAGGACCTTGAAACTGGGCGAGTTTAAAGAAAATCGTTCGCTCAGTTTTCGAGATATCGGTGTTCGATATAGCCGACGCCATACCCAATATGGGCAGTATGGGCCATTTTCAAGTTAGCAGTACGCATATTAGAGAGTTTTGAAACCAATGAAATTTTGGTCAAACTTAGGACTGGTCAGGACCTTAAAACTGGGCGAGTTTAAAGAAAATCGTTCGCTCAGTTTTTGAGATATCGGTGTTCGAGTTAGCCGACCCCATACCGAATATGGACAGTATGGGCCATTTTCAAGTTAGCAGTACGTATAGTCAGAGAGTTTTGAAACTAATGAAATTTTGGTCAAACTTAGGACTGGTCAGGACCTTGAAACTGGGCGAGTTTAAAGAAAATCGTTCGCTCAGTTTTTGAGATATCGGTGTTCGAGATAGCCGACGCCATACCCAATATAGGCAGTATGGGCCAATTTCAAGTTAGCAGTACGCATATTAGAGAGTTTTGAAACAAATGAAATTTGGGTCAAACTTAGGACTGGTCAGGACCTTAAAACTGGGCGAGTTTAAAGAAAATCGTTCGCTCAGTTTTCGAGATATCGGTGTTCGAGATAGCCGACCCCATACCGAATATGGACAGTATGGGCCATTTTCAAGTTAGCAGTACGTATAGTCAGAGAGTTTTGAAACTAATGAAATTTTGGTCAAACTTAAAACTGGTCAGGACCTTGAAACTGGGCGAGTTTAAAGAAAATCGTTCGCTCAGTTTTCGTGATATCGGTGTTCGAGATAGCCGACGCCATACCCAATATGGGCAGTATGGGCCATTTTCAAGTTAGCAGTACGCATATTAGAGAGTTTTGAAACAAATGAAATTTTGGTCAAACTTAGGACTGGTCAGGACCTTGAAACTGGGCGAGTTTAAAGAAAATCGTTCGCTCAGTTTTCGAGATATCGGTGTTCGAGATAGCCGACCCCATACCGAATATGGACAGTATGGGCCATATTCAAGTTAGCAGTACGCATATTAGAGAGTTTTGAAACAAATGAAATTTTGGTCAAACTTAGGACTGGTCAGGACCTTGAAACTGGGCGAGTTTAAAGAAAATCGTTCGCTCAGTTTTCGAGATATCGGTGTTCGAGATAGCCGACGCCATACCCAATATGGGCAGTATGGGCCATTTTCAAGTTAGCAGTACGCATATTAGAGAGTTTTGAAACAAATGAAATTTTGGTCAAACTTAGGACTGGTCAGGACCTTAAAACTGGGCGAGTTTAAAGAAAATCGTTCGCTCAGTTTTCGAGATATCGGTGTTCGAGATAGCCGACCCCATACCGAATATGGACAGTATGGGCCATTTTCAAGTTAGCAGTACGTATAGTCAGAGAGTTTTGAAACTAATGAAATTTTGGTCAAACTTAGGACTGGTCAGGACCTTGAAACTGGGCGAGTTTAAAGAAAATCGTTCGCTCAGTATTCGTGATATCGGTGTTCGAGATAGCCGACGCCATACCCAATATGGGCAGTATGGGCCATTTTCAAGTACGCATATTAGAGAGTTTTGAAACAAATGAAATTTTGGTCAAACTTAGGACTGGTCAGGACCTTGAAACTGGGCGAGTTTAAAGAAAATCGTTCGCTCAGTTTTCGAGATATCGGTGTTCGAGATAGCCGACCCCATACCGAATATGGACAGTATGGGCCATATTCAAGTTAGCAGTACGCATATTAGAGAGTTTTGAAACAAATGAAATTTTGGTCAAACTTAGGACTGGTCAGGACCTTGAAACTGGGCGAGTTTAAAGAAAATCGTTCGCTCAGTTTTCGAGATATCGGTGTTCGAGATAGCCGACGCCATACCCAATATGGGCAGTATGGGCCATTTTCAAGTTAGCAGTACGCATATTAGAGAGTTTTGAAACAAATGAAATTTTGGTCAAACTTAGGACTGGTCAGGACCTTAAAACTGGGCGAGTTTAAAGAAAATCGTTCGCTCAGTTTTCGAGATATCGGTGTTCGAGATAGCCGACCCCATACCGAATATGGACAGTATGGGCCATTTTCAAGTTAGCAGTACGTATAGTCAGAGAGTTTTGAAACTAATGAAATTTTGGTCAAACTTAGGACTGGTCAGGACCTTGAAACTGGGCGAGTTTAAAGAAAATCGTTCGCTCAGTATTCGTGATATCGGTGTTCGAGATAGCCGACGCCATACCCAATATGGGCAGTATGGGCCATTTTCAAGTACGCATATTAGAGAGTTTTGAAACAAATGAAATTTTGGTCAAACTTAGGACTGGTCAGGACCTTGAAACTGGGCGAGTTTAAAGAAAATCGTTCGCTCAGTTTTCGAGATATCGGTGTTCGAGATAGCCGACCCCATACCGAATATGGACAGTATGGGCCATATTCAAGTTAGCAGTACGCATATTAGAGAGTTTTGAAACAAATGAAATTTTGGTCAAACTTAGGACTGGTCAGGACCTTGAAACTGGGCGAGTTTAAAGAAAATCGTTCGCTCAGTTTTCGAGATATCGGTGTTCGAGATAGCCGACGCCATACCCAATATGGGCAGTATGGGCCATTTTCAAGTTAGCAGTACGCATATTAGAGAGTTTTGAAACAAATGAAATTTTGGTCAAACTTAGGACTGGTCAGGACCTTAAAACTGGGCGAGTTTAAAGAAAATCGTTCGCTCAGTTTTCGAGATATCGGTGTTCGAGATAGCCGACCCCATACCGAATATGGACAGTATGGGCCATTTTCAAGTTAGCAGTACGTATAGTCAGAGAGTTTTGAAACTAATGAAATTTTGGTCAAACTTAGGACTGGTCAGGACCTTGAAACTGGGCGAGTTTAAAGAAAATCGTTCGCTCAGTATTCGTGATATCGGTGTTCGAGATAGCCGACGCCATACCCAATATGGGCAGTATGGGCCATTTTCAAGTACGCATATTAGAGAGTTTTGAAACAAATGAAATTTTGGTCAAACTTAGGACTGGTCAGGACCTTGAAACTGGGCGAGTTTAAAGAAAATCGTTCGCTCAGTTTTCGAGATATCGGTGTTCGAGATAGCCGACGCCATACCCAATATGGGCAGTATGGGCCATTTTCAAGTTAGCAGTACGCATATTAGAGAGTTTTGAAACAAATGAAATTTTGGTCAAACTTAGGACTGGTCAGGACCTTAAAACTGGGCGAGTTTAAAGAAAATCGTTCGCTCAGTTTTCGAGATATCGGTGTTCGAGATAGCCGACCCCATACCGAATATGGACAGTATGGGCCATTTTCAAGTTAGCAGTACGTATAGTCAGAGAGTTTTGAAACTAATGAAATTTTGGTCAAACTTAGGACTGGTCAGGACCTTGAAACTGGGCGAGTTTATAGAAAATCGTTCGCTCAGTTTTCGTGATATCGGTGTTCGAGATAGCCGACGCCATACCCAATATGGGCAGTATGGGCCATTTTCAAGTACGCATATTAGAGAGTTTTGAAACAAATGAAATTTTGGTCAAACTTAGGACTGGTCAGGACCTTGAAACTGGGCGAGTTTAAAGAAAATCGTTCGCTCAGTTTTCGAGATATCGGTGTTCGAGATAGCCGACCCCATACCGAATATGGACAGTATGGGCCATTTTCAAGTTAGCAGTACGCATATTAGAGAGTCTTGAAACAAATGAAATTTTGGTCAAACTTAGGACTGGTCAGGACCTTGAAACTGGGCGAGTTTAAAGAAAATCGTTCGCTCAGTTTTCGAGATATCGGTGTTCGAGATAGCCGACGCCATACCCAATATGGGCAGTATGGGCCATTTTCAAGTTAGCAGTACGCATATTAGAGAGTTTTGAAACCAATGAAGTTTTGGTCAAACTTAGGACTGGTCAGGACCTTAAAACTGGGCGAGTTTAAAGAAAATCGTTCGCTCAGTTTTTGAGATATCGGTGTTCGAGTTAGCCGACCCCATACCGAATATGGACAGTATGGGCCATTTTCAAGTTAGCAGTACGTATAGTCAGAGAGTTTTGAAACTAATGAAATTTTGGTCAAACTTAGGACTGGTCAGGACCTTGAAACTGGGCGAGTTTAAAGAAAATCGTTGGCTCAGTTTTTGAGATATCGGTGTTCGAGATAGCCGACGCCATACCCAATATAGGCAGTATGGGCCAATTTCAAGTTAGCAGTACGCATATTAGAGAGTTTTGAAACAAATGAAATTTTGGTCAAACTTAGGACTGGTCAGGACCTTAAAACTGGGCGAGTTTAAAGAAAATCGTTCGCTCAGTTTTCGAGATATCGGTGTTCGAGATAGCCGACCCCATACCGAATATGGACAGTATGGGCCATTTTCAAGTTAGCAGTACGTATAGTCAGAGAGTTTTGAAACTAATGAAATTTTGGTCAAACTTAGGACTGGTCAGGACCTTGAAACTGGGCGAGTTTAAAGAAAATCGTTCGCTCAGTTTTCGTGATATCGGTGTTCGAGATAGCCGACGCCATACCCAATATAGGCAGTATGGGCCATTTTCAAGTTAGCAGTACGCATATTAGAGAGTTTTGAAACAAATGAAATTTTGGTCAAACTTAGGACTGGTCAGGACCTTGAAACTGGGCGAGTTTAAAGAAAATCGTTCGCTCAGTTTTCGAGATATCGGTGTTCGAGATAGCCGACACCATACCGAATATGGACAGTATGTGCCATTTTCAAGTTAGCAGTACGCATATTAGAGGGGTTTGAAACAAATGAAATTTTGGTCAAACTTAGGACTGGTCAGGACCTTGAAACTGGGCGAGTTTAAAGAAAAACGTTCGCTCAGTTTTCGAGATATCGGTGTTCGAGATAGCCGACGCCATACCCAATATGGGCAGTATGGGCCATTTTCAAGGTAGCAGTACGGATATTAGAGAGTTTTGAAACAAATGAAATTTTGGTCAAACTTAGGACTGGTCAGGACCTTAAAACTGGGCGAGTTTAAAGAAAATCGTTCGCTCAGTTTTCGAGATATCGGTGTTCGAGATAGCCGACCCCATACCGAATATGGACAGTATGGGCCATTTTCAAGTTAGCAGTACGTATAGTCAGAGAGTTTTGAAACTAATGAAATTTTGGTCAAACTTAGGACTGGTCAGGACCTTGAAACTGGGCGAGTTTAAAGAACATCGTTCGCTCAGTTTTCGTGATATCGGTGTTCGAGATAGCCGACGCCATACCCAATATGGGCAGTATGGGCCATTTTCAAGTTAGCAGTACGCATATTAGAGAGTTTTGAAACAAATGAAATTTTGGTCAAACTTAGGACTGGTCAGGACCTTGAAACTGGGCGAGTTTAAAGAAAATCGTTCGCTCAGTTTTCGAGATATCGGTGTTCGAGATAGCCGACCCCATACCGAATATGGACAGTATGGGCCATATTCAAGTTAGCAGTACGCATATTAGAGAGTTTTGAAACAAATGAAATTTTGGTCAAACTTAGGACTGGTCAGGACCTTGAAACTGGGCGAGTTTAAAGAAAATCGTTCGCTCAGTTTTCGAGATATCGGTGTTCGAGATAGCCGACGCCATACCCAATATGGGCAGTATGGGCCATTTTCAAGTTAGCAGTACGCATATTAGAGAGTTTTGAAACAAATGAAATTTTGGTCAAACTTAGGACTGGTCAGGACCTTAAAACTGGGCGAGTTTAAAGAAAATCGTTCGCTCAGTTTTCGAGATATCGGTGTTCGAGATAGCCGACCCCATACCGAATATGGACAGTATGGGCCATTTTCAAGTTAGCAGTACGTATAGTCAGAGAGTTTTGAAACTAATGAAATTTTGGTCAAACTTAGGACTGGTCAGGACCTTGAAACTGGGCGAGTTTAAAGAAAATCGTTCGCTCAGTTTTCGTGATATCGGTGTTCGAGATAGCCGACGCCATACCCAATATGTGCAGTATGGGCCATTTTCAAGTACGCATATTAGAGAGTTTTGAAACAAATGAAATTTTGGTCAAACTTAGGACTGGTCAGGACCTTGAAACTGGGCGAGTTTAAAGAAAATCGTTCGCTCAGTTTTCGAGATATCGGTGTTCGAGATAGCCGACCCCATACCGAATATGGACAGTATGGGCCATTTTCAAGTTAGCAGTACGCATATTAGAGAGTTTTGAAACAAATGAAATTTTGGTCAAACTTAGGACTGGTCAGGACCTTGAAACTGGGCGAGTTTAAAGAAAATCGTTCGCTCAGTTTTCGAGATATCGGTGTTCGAGATAGCCGACCCCATACCGAATATGGACAGTATGGGCCATTTTCAAGTTAGCAGTACGCATATTAGAGAGTTTTGAAACAAATGAAATTTTGGTCAAACTTAGGACTGGTCAGGACCTTGAAACTGGGCGAGTTTAAAGAAAATCGTTCGCTCAGTTTTCGAGATATCGGTGTTCGAGATAGCCGACGCCATACCCAATATGGGCAGTATGGGCCATTTTCAAGTTAGCAGTACGCATATTAGAGGGTTTTGAAACCAATGAAATTTTGGTCAAACTTAGGACTGGTCAGGACCTTAAAACTGGGCGAGTTTAAAGAAAATCGTTCGCTCAGTTTTTGAGATATCGGTGTTCGAGTTAGCCGACCCCATACCGAATATGGACAGTATGGGCCATTTTCAAGTTAGCAGTACGTATAGTCAGAGAGTTTTGAAACTAATGAAATTTTGGTCAAACTTAGGACTGGTCAGGACCTTGAAACTGGGCGAGTTTAAAGAAAATCGTTCGCTCAGTTTTTGCGATATCGGTGTTCGAGATAGCCGACGCCATACCCAATATAGGCAGTATGGGCCAATTTCAAGTTAGCAGTACGCATATTAGAGAGTTTTGAAACAAATGAAATTTTGGTCAAACTTAGGACTGGTCAGGACCTTAAAACTGGGCGAGTTTAAAGAAAATCGTTCGCTCAGTTTTCGAGATATCGGTGTTCGAGATAGCCGACCCCATACCGAATATGGACAGTATGGGCCATTTTCAAGTTAGCAGTACGTATAGTCAGAGAGTTTTGAAACTAATGAAATTTTGGTCAAACTTAGGACTGGTCAGGACCTTGAAACTGGGCGAGTTTAAAGAAAATCGTTCGCTCAGTTTTCGTGATATCGGTGTTCGAGATAGCCGACGCCATACCCAATATAGGCAGTATGGGCCATTTTCAAGTTAGCAGTACGCATATTAGAGAGTTTTGAAACAAATGAAATTTTGGTCAAACTTAGGACTGGTCAGGACCTTGAAACTGGGCGAGTTTAAAGAAAATCGTTCGCTCAGTTTTCGAGATATCGGTGTTCGAGATAGCCGACCCCATACCGAATATGGACAGTATGTGCCATTTTCAAGTTAGCAGTACGCATATTAGAGGGTTTTGAAACAAATGAAATTTTGGTCAAACTTAGGACTGGTCAGGACCTTGAAACTGGGCGAGTTTAAAGAAAATCGTTCGCTCAGTTTTCGAGATATCGGTGTTCGAGATAGCCGACGCCATACCCAATATGGGCAGTATCGGCCATTTTCAAGGTAGCAGTACGCATATTAGAGAGTTTTGAAACAAATGAAATGTTGGTCAAACTTAGGACTGGTCAGGACCTTAAAACTGGGCGAGTTTAAAGAAAATCGTTCGCTCAGTTTTCGAGATATCGGTGTTCGAGATAGCCGACCCCATACCGAATATGGACAGTATGGGCCATTTTCAAGTTAGCAGTACGTATAGTCAGAGAGCTTTGAAACTAATGAAATTTTGGTCAAACTTAGGACTGGTCAGGACCTTGAAACTGGGCGAGTTTAAAGAAAATCGTTCGCTCAGTTTTCGTGATATCGGTGTTCGAGATAGCCGACGCCATACCCAATATGGGCAGTATGGGCCATTTTCAAGTTAGCAGTACGCATATTAGAGAGTTTTGAAACAAATGAAATTTTGGTCAAACTTAGGACTGGTCAGGACCTTGAAACTGGGCGAGTTTAAAGAAAATCGTTCGCTCAGTTTTCGAGATATCGGTGTTCGAGATAGCCGACCCCATACCGAATATGGACAGTATGGGCCATATTCAAGTTAGCAGTACGCATATTAGAAAGTTTTGAAACAAATGAAATTTTGGTCAAACTTAGGACTGGTCAGGACCTTGAAACTGGGCGAGTTTAAAGAAAATCGTTCGCTCAGTTTTCGAGATATCGGTGTTCGAGATAGCCGACGCCATACCCAATATGGGCAGTATGGGCCATTTTCAAGTTAGCAGTACGCATATTAGAGAGTTTTGAAACAAATGAAATTTTGGTCAAACTTAGGACTGGTCAGGACCTTAAAACTGGGCGAGTTTAAAGAAAATCGTTCGCTCAGTTCTCGAGAAATCGGTGTTCGAGATAGCCGACCCCATACCGAATATGGACAGTATGGGCCATTTTCAAGTTAGCAGTACGTATAGTCAGAGAGTTTTGAAACTAATGAAATTTTGGTCAAACTTAGGACTGGTCAGGACCTTGAAACTGGGCGAGTTTAAAGAAAATCGTTCGCTCAGTTTTCGTGATATCGGTGTTCGAGATAGCCTACGCCATACCCAATATGGGCAGTATGGGCCATTTTCAAGTACGCATATTAGAGAGTTTTGAAACAAATGAAATTTTGGTCAAACTTAGGACTGGTCAGGACCTTAAAACTGGGCGAGTTTAAAGAAAATCGTTCGCTCAGTTTTCGAGATATCGGTGTTCGAGATAGCCGACCCCATACCGAATATGGACAGTATGGGCCATTTTCAAGTTAGCAGTACGCATATTAGAGAGTTTTGAAACAAATGAAATTTTGGTCAAACTTAGGACTGGTCAGGACCTTGAAACTGGGCGAGTTTAAAGAAAATCGTTCGCTCAGTTTTCGAGATATCGGTGTTCGATATAGCCGACGCCATACCCAATATGGGCAGTATGGGCCATTTTCAAGTTAGCAGTACGCATATTAGAGAGTTTTGAAACCAATGAAATTTTGGTCAAACTTAGGACTGGTCAGGACCTTAAAACTGGGCGAGTTTAAAGAAAATCGTTCGCTCAGTTTTTGAGATATCGGTGTTCGAGTTAGCCGACCCCATACCGAATATGGACAGTATGGGCCATTTTCAAGTTAGCAGTACGTATAGTCAGAGAGTTTTGAAACTAATGAAATTTTGGTCAAACTTAGGACTGGTCAGGACCTTGAAACTGGGCGAGTTTAAAGAAAATCGTTCGCTCAGTTTTTGAGATATCGGTGTTCGAGATAGCCGACGCCATACCCAATATAGGCAGTATGGGCCAATTTCAAGTTAGCAGTACGCATATTAGAGAGTTTTGAAACAAATGAAATTTGGGTCAAACTTAGGACTGGTCAGGACCTTAAAACTGGGCGAGTTTAAAGAAAATCGTTCGCTCAGTTTTCGAGATATCGGTGTTCGAGATAGCCGACCCCATACCGAATATGGACAGTATGGGCCATTTTCAAGTTAGCAGTACGTATAGTCAGAGAGTTTTGAAACTAATGAAATTTTGGTCAAACTTAGGAGTGGTCAGGACCTTGAAACTGGGCGAGTTTAAAGAAAATCGTTCGCTCAGTTTTCGTGATATCGGTGTTCGAGATAGCCGACGCCATACCCAATATAGGCAGTATGGGCCATTTTCAAGTTAGCAGTACGCATATTAGAGAGTTTTGAAACAAATGAAATTTTGGTCAAACTTAGGACTGGTCAGGACCTTGAAACTGGGCGAGTTTAAAGAAAATCGTTCGCTCAGTTTTCGAGATATCGGTGTTCGAGATAGCCGACCCCATACCGAATATGGACAGTATGTGCCATTTTCAAGTTAGCAGTACGCATATTAGAGGGGTTTGAAACAAATGAAATTTTGGTCAAACTTAGGACTGGTCAGGACCTTGAAACTGGGCGAGTTTAAAGAAAAACGTTCGCTCAGTTTTCGAGATATCGGTGTTCGAGATAGCCGACGCCATACCCAATATGGGCAGTATGGGCCATTTTCAAGGTAGCAGTACGCATATTAGAGAGTTTTGAAACAAATGAAATTTTGGTCAAACTTAGGACTGGTCAGGACCTTAAAACTGGGCGAGTTTAAAGAAAATCGTTCGCTCAGTTTTCGAGATATCGGTGTTCGAGATAGCCGACCCCATACCGAATATGGACAGTATGGGCCATTTTCAAGTTAGCAGTACGTATAGTCAGAGAGTTTTGAAACTAATGAAATTTTGGTCAAACTTAGGACTGGTCAGGACCTTGAAACTGGGCGAGTTTAAAGAAAATCGTTCGCTCAGTTTTCGTGATATCGGTGTTCGAGATAGCCGACGCCATACCCAATATGGGCAGTATGGGCCATTTTCAAGTTAGCAGTACGCATATTAGAGAGTTTTGAAACAAATGAAATTTTGGTCAAACTTAGGACTGGTCAGGACCTTGAAACTGGGCGAGTTTAAAGAAAATCGTTCGCTCAGTTTTCGAGATATCGGTGTTCGAGATAGCCGACCCCATACCGAATATGGACAGTATGGGCCATATTCAAGTTAGCAGTACGCATATTAGAGAGTTTTGAAACAAATGAAATTTTGGTCAAACTTAGGACTGGTCAGGACCTTGAAACTGGGCGAGTTTAAAGAAAATCGTTCGCTCAGTTTTCGAGATATCGGTGTTCGAGATAGCCGACGCCATACCCAATATGGGCAGTATGGGCCATTTTCAAGTTAGCAGTACGCATATTAGAGAGTTTTGAAACAAATGAAATTTTGGTCAAACTTAGGACTGGTCAGGACCTTAAAACTGGGCGAGTTTAAAGAAAATCGTTCGCTCAGTTTTCGAGATATCGGTGTTCGAGATAGCCGACCCCATACCCAATATGGGCAGTATGGGCCATTTTCAAGTTAGCAGTACGCATATTAGAGAGTTTTGAAACAAATGAAATTTTGGTCAAACTTAGGACTGATCAGGACCTTAAAACTGGGCGAGTTTAAAGAAAATCGTTCTCTCAGTTTTTGAGATATCGGTGTTCGAGTTAGCCGACCCCATACCGAATATGGACAGTATGGGCCATTTTCAAGTTAGCAGTACGTATAGTCAGAGAGTTTTGAAACTAATGAAATTTTGGTCAAACTTAGGACTGGTCAGGACCTTGAAACTGGGCGAGTTTAAAGAAAATCGTTCGCTCAGTTTTCGTGATATCGGTGTTCGAGATAGCCGACGCCATACCCAATATGGGCAGTATGGGCCATTTTCAAGTTAGCAGTACGCATATTAGAGAGTTTTGAAACAAATGAAATTTTGGTCAAACTTAGGACTGGTCAGGACCTTGAAACTGGGCGAGTTTAAAGAAAATCGTTCGCTCAGTTTTCGAGATATCGGTGTTCGAGATAGCCGACCCCATACCGAATATGGACAGTATGGGCCATATTCAAGTTAGCAGTACGCATATTAGAGAGTTTTGAAACAAATGAAATTTTGGTCAAACTTAGGACTGGTCAGGACCTTGAAACTGGGCGAGTTTAAAGAAAATCGTTCGCTCAGTTTTTGAGATATCGGTGTTCGAGTTAGCCGACCCCATACCGAATATGGACAGTATGGGCCATTTTCAAGTTAGCAGTACGTATAGTCAGAGAGTTTTGAAACTAATGAAATTTTGGTCAAACTTAGGACTGGTCAGGACCTTGAAACTGGGCGAGTTTAAAGAAAATCGTTCGCTCAGTTTTTGAGATATCGGTGTTCGAGATAGCCGACGCCATACCCAATATAGGCAGTATGGGCCAATTTCAAGTTAGCAGTACGCATATTAGAGAGTTTTGAAACAAATGAAATTTTGGTCAAACTTAGGACTGGTCAGGACCTTAAAACTGGGCGAGTTTAAAGAAAATCGTTCGCTCAGTTTTCGAGATATCGGTGTTCGAGATAGCCGACCCCATACCGAATATGGACAGTATGGGCCATTTTCAAGTTAGCAGTACGTATAGTCAGAGAGTTTTGAAACTAATGAAATTTTGGTCAAACTTAGGACTGGTCAGGACCTTGAAACTGGGCGAGTTTAAAGAAAATCGTTCGCTCAGTTTTCGTGATATCGGTGTTCGAGATAGCCGACGCCATACCCAATATAGGCAGTATGGGCCATTTTCAAGTTAGCAGTACGCATATTAGAGAGTTTTGAAACAAATGAAATTTTGGTCAAACTTAGGACTGGTCAGGACGTTGAAACTGGGCGAGTTTAAAGAAAATCGTTCGCTCAGTTTTTGAGATATCGGTGTTCGAGATAGCCGACCCCATACCGAATATGGACAGTATGTGCCATTTTCAAGTTAGCAGTACGCATATTAGAGGGTTTTGAAACAAATGAAATTTTGGTCAAACTTAGGACTGGTCAGGACCTTGAAACTGGGCGAGTTTAAAGAAAAACGTTCGCTCAGTTTTCGAGATATCGGTGTTCGAGATAGCCGACGCCATACCCAATATGGGCAGTATGGGCCATTTTCAAGGTAGCAGTACGCATATTAGAGAGTTTTGAAACAAATGAAATTTTGGTCAAACTTAGGACTGGTCAGGACCTTAAAACTGGGCGAGTTTAAAGAAAATCGTTCGCTCAGTTTTCGAGATATCGGTGTTCGAGATAGCCGACGCCATACCGAATATGGACAGTATGTGCCATTTTCAAGTTAGCAGTACGCATATTAGAGGGTTTTGAAACAAATGAAATTTTGGTCAAACTTAGGACTGGTCAGGACCTTGAAACTGGGCGAGTTTAAAGAAAAACGTTCGCTCAGTTTTCGAGATATCGGTGTTCGAGATAGCCGACGCCATACCCAATATGGGCAGTATGGGCCATTTTCAAGGTAGCAGTACGCATATTAGAGAGTTTTGAAACAAATGAAATGTTGGTCAAACTTAGGACTGGTCAGGACCTTAAAACTGGGCGAGTTTAAAGAAAATCGTTCGCTCAGTTTTCGAGATATCGGTGTTCGAGATAGCCGACCCCATACCGAATATGGACAGTATGGGCCATTTTCAAGTTAGCAGTACGTATAGTCAGACAGTTTTGAAACTAATGAAATTTTGGTCAAACTTAGGACTGGTCAGGACCTTGAAACTGGGCAAGTTTAAAGAAAATCGTTCGCTCAGTTTTCGAGATATCGAAGTTCGAAATAGCCGACCCCATACCCAATATGGGCAGTATGGGCCATTTTCAAGTTAGCAGTACGTATAGCAGAGAGTTTTGAAACTAATGAAATTTGGGTCAAACTTAGGACTGGTCAGGACCTTGAAACAGGGCAAGTTTAAAGAAAATCGTTTGCTCAGTTTTCGAGATATCGGTGTTCGAGATAGCCGACCCCATACCGAATATGGACAGTATGGGCCATATTCAAGTTAGCAGTACGCATATTAGAGAGTTTTGAAACAAATGAAATTTTGTTCAAACTTAGGACTGGTCAGGACCTTGAAACTGGGCGAGTTTAAAGAAAATCGTTCGCTCAGTTTTCGAGATATCGGTGTTCGAGATAGCCGACGCCATACCCAATATGGGCAGTATGGGCCATTTTCAAGTTAGCAGTACGCATATTAGAGAGTTTTGAAACAAATGAAATTTTGGTCAAACTTAGGACTGGTCAGGACCTTAAAACTGGGCGAGTTTAAAGAAAATCGTTCGCTCAGTTTTCGAGATATCGGTGTTCGAGATAGCCGACCCCATACCGAATATGGACAGTATGGGCCATTTTCAAGTTAGCAGTACGTATAGTCAGAGAGTTTTGAAACTAATGAAATTTTGGTCAAACTTAGGACTGGTCAGGACCTTGAAACTGGGCGAGTTTAAAGAAAATCGTTCGCTCAGTTTTCGTGATATCGGTGTTCGAGATAGCCGACGCCATACCCAATATGGGCAGTATGGGCCATTTTCAAGTACGCATATTAGAGAGTTTTGAAACAAATGAAATTTTGGTCAAACTTAGGACTGGTCAGGACCTTGAAACTGGGCGAGTTTAAAGAAAATCGTTCGCTCAGTTTTCGAGATATCGGTGTTCGAGATAGCCGACCCCATACCGAATATGGACAGTATGGGCCATTTTCAAGTTAGCAGTACGCATATTAGAGAGTTTTGAAACAAATGAAATTTTGGTCAAACTTAGGACTGGTCAGGACCTTGAAACTGGGCGAGTTTAAAGAAAATCGTTCGCTCAGTTTTCGAGATATCGGTGTTCGATATAGCCGACGCCATACCCAATATGGGCAGTATGGGCCATTTTCAAGTTAGCAGTACGCATATTAGAGAGTTTTGAAACCAATGAAATTTTGGTCAAACTTAGGACTGGTCAGGACCTTAAAACTGGGCGAGTTTAAAGAAAATCGTTCGCTCAGTTTTTGAGATATCGGTGTTCGAGTTAGCCGACCCCATACCGAATATGGACAGTATGGGCCATTTTCAAGTTAGCAGTACGTATAGTCAGAGAGTTTTGAAACTAATGAAATTTTGGTCAAACTTAGGACTGGTCAGGACCTTGAAACTGGGCGAGTTTAAAGAAAATCGTTCGCTCAGTTTTTGAGATATCGGTGTTCGAGATAGCCGACGCCATACCCAATATAGGCAGTATGGGCCAATTTCAAGTTAGCAGTACGCATATTAGAGAGTTTTGAAACAAATGAAATTTTGGTCAAACTTAGGACTGGTCAGGACCTTAAAACTGGGCGAGTTTAAAGAAAATCGTTCGCTCAGTTTTCGAGATATCGGTGTTCGAGATAGCCGACCCCATACCGAATATGGACAGTATGGGCCATTTTCAAGTTAGCAGTACGTATAGTCAGAGAGTTTTGAAACTAATGAAATTTTGGTCAAACTTAGGACTGGTCAGGACCTTGAAACTGGGCGAGTTTAAAGAAAATCGTTTGCTCAGTTTTCGTGATATCGGTGTTCGAGATAGCCGACGCCATACCCAATATAGGCAGTATGGGCCATTTTCAAGTTAGCAGTACGCATATTAGAGAGTTTTGAAACAAATGAAATTTTGGTCAAACTTAGGACTGGTCAGGACCTTGAAACTGGGCGAGTTTAAAGAAAATCGTTCGCTCAGTTTTCGAGATATCGGTGTTCGAGATAGCCGACCCCATACCGAATATGGACAGTATGGGCCATTTTCAAGTTAGCAGTACGCATATTAGAGGGTTTTGAAACAAATGAAATTTTGGTCAAACTTAGGACTGGTCAGGACCTTGAAACTGGGCGAGTTTAAAGAAAAACGTTCGCTCAGTTTTCGAGATAACGGTGTTCGAGATAGCCGACGCCATACCCAATATGGGCAGTATGGGCCATTTTCAAGGTAGCAGTACGCATATTAGAGAGTTTTGAAACAAATGAAATTTTGGTCAAACTTAGGACTGGTCAGGACCTTAAAACTGGGCGAGTTTAAAGAAAATCGTTCGCTCAGTTTTCGAGATATCGGTGTTCGAGATAGCCGACCCCATGCCGAATATGGACAGTATGGGCCATTTTCAAGTTAGCAGTACGTATAGTCAGAGAGTTTTGAAACTAATGAAATTTTGGTCAAACTTAGGACTGGTCAGGACCTTGAAACTGGGCGAGTTTAAAGAAAATCGTTCGCTCAGTTTTCGTGATATCGGTGTTCGAGATAGCCGACGCCATACCCAATATGGGCAGTATGGGCGATTTTCAAGTTAGCAGTACGCATATTAGAGAGTTTTGAAACAAATGAAATTTTGGTCAAACTTAGGACTGGTCAGGACCTTAAAACTGGGCGAGTTTAAAGAAAATCGTTCGCTCAGTTTTCGAGATATCGGTGTTCGAGATAGCCGACCCCATACCGAATATGGACAGTATGGGCCATATTCAAGTTAGCAGTACGCATATTAGAGACTGTGCTATTAGCCATGTTTCAAGGTCCTGACCAGTCCTAAGTTTGACCCAAATTTCATTAGTTTCAAAACTCTCTGCTATACGTACTGCTTACTTGAAAATGGCCCATACTGCCCATATTGGGTATGGGGTCGGCTATTTCGAACTTCGATATCTCGAAAACTGAGCGAACGATTTTCTTTAAACTTGCCCAGTTTCAAGGTCCTGACCAGTCCTAAGTTTGACCCAAATTTCATTAGTTTCAAAACTCTGTGCTATACGTACTGCTAACTTGAATATGGCCCATACTGCCCATATTGGGTATGGGGTCGGCTATTTCGAACTTCGATATCTCGAAAATTGAGCGAACGATTTTCTTTAAACTTGCCCTGTTTCAAGGTCCTGACCAGTCCTAAGTTTGACCCAAATTTCATTAGTTTCAAAACTCTCTGCTATACGTACTGCTAACTTGAAAATGGCCCATACTGCCCATATTGGGTATGGGGTCGGCTATTTCGAACTTCGATATCTCGAAAACTGAGCGAACGATTTTCTTTAAACTTGCCCTGTTTCAAGGTCCTGACCAGTCCTAAGTTTGACCCAAATTTCATTAGTTTCAAAACTCTCTGCTATACGTACTGCTAACTTGAAAATGGCCCATACTGCCCATATTGGGTATGGGGTCGGCTATTTCGAACTTCGATATCTCGAAAACTGAGCGAACGATTTTCTTTAAACTTGCCCAGTTTCAAGGTCCTGACCAGTCCTAAGTTTGACCCAAATTTCATTAGTTTCAAAACTCTCTGCTATACGTACTGCTAACTTGAAAATGGCCCATACTGCCCATATTGGGTATGGGGTCGGCTATTTCGAACTTCGATATCTCGAAAACTGAGCGAACGATTTTCTTTAAACTTGCCCTGTTTCAAGGTCCTGACCAGTCCTAAGTTTGACCCAAATTTCATTAGTTTCAAAACTCTCTGCTATACGTACTGCTAACTTGAAAATGGCCCATACTGCCCATATTGGGTATGGGGTCGGCTATTTCGAACTTCGATATCTCGAAAACTGAGCGAACGATTTTCTTTAAACTTGCCCTGTTTCAAGGTCCTGACCAGTCCTAAGTTTGACCCAAATTTCATTAGTTTCAAAACTCTCTGCTATACGTACTGCTAACTTGAAAATGGCCCATACTGCCCATATTGGGTATGGGGTCGGCTATTTCGAACTTCGATATCTCGAAAACTGAGCGAACGATTTTCTTTAAACTTGCCCAGTTTCAAGGTCCTGACCAGTCCTAAGTTTGACCCAAATTTCATTAGTTTCAAAACTCTCTGCTATACGTACTGCTAATTTGAAAATGGCCCATACTGCCCATATTGGGTATGGGGTCGGCTATTTCGAACTTCGATATCTCGAAAACTGAGCGAACGATTTTCTTTAAACTTGCCCTGTTTCAAGGTCCTGACCAGTCCTAAGTTTGACCCAAATTTCATTAGTTTCAAAACTCTCTGCTATACGTACTGCTAACTTGAAAATGGCCCATACTGCCCATATTGGGTATGGGGTCGGCTATTTCGAACTTCGATATCTCGAAAACTGAGCGAACGATTTTCTTTAAACTTGCCCTGTTTCAAGGTCCTGACCAGTCCTAAGTTTGACCCAAATTTCATTAGTTTCAAAACTCTCTGCTATACGTACTGCTAACTTGAAAATGGCCCATACTGCCCATATTGGGTATGGGGTCGGCTATTTCGAACTTCGATATCTCGAAAACTGAGCGAACGATTTTCTTTAAACTTGCCCAGTTTCAAGGTCCTGACCAGTCCTAAGTTTGACCCAAATTTCATTAGTTTCAAAACTCTCTGCTATACGTACTGCTAACTTGAAAATGGCCCATACTGCCCATATTGGGTATGGGGTCGGCTATTTCGAACTTCGATATCTCGAAAACTGAGCGAACGATTTTCTTTAAACTTGCCCTGTTTCAAGGTCCTGACCAGTCCTAAGTTTGACCCAAATTTCATTAGTTTCAAAACTCTCTGCTATACGTACTGCTAACTTGAAAATGGCCCATACTGCCCATATTGGGTATGGGGTCGGCTATTTCGAACTTCGATATCTCGAAAACTGAGCGAACGATTTTCTTTAAACTTGCCCTGTTTCAAGGTCCTGACCAGTCCTAAGTTTGACCCAAATTTCATTAGTTTCAAAACTCTCTGCTATACGTACTGCTAACTTGAAAATGGCCCATACTGCCCATATTGGGTATGGGGTCGGCTATTTCGAACTTCGATATCTCGAAAACTGAGCGAACGATTTTCTTTAAACTTGCCCAGTTTCAAGGTCCTGACCAGTCCTAAGTTTGACCCAAATTTCATTAGTTTCAAAACTCTCTGCTATACGTACTGCTAACTTGAAAATGGCCCATACTGCCCATATTGGGTATGGGGTCGGCTATTTCGAACTTCGATATCTCGAAAACTGAGCGAACGATTTTCTTTAAACTTGCCCTGTTTCAAGGTCCTGACCAGTCCTAAGTTTGACCCAAATTTCATTAGTTTCAAAACTCTCTGCTATACGTACTGCTAACTTGAAAATGGCCCATACTGCCCATATTGGGTATGGGGTCGGCTATTTCGAACTTCGATATCTCGAAAACTGAGCGAACGATTTTCTTTAAACTTGCCCTGTTTCAAGGTCCTGACCAGTCCTAAGTTTGACCCAAATTTCATTAGTTTCAAAACTCTCTGCTATACGTACTGCTAACTTGAAAATGGCCCATACTGCCCATATTGGGTATGGGGTCGGCTATTTCGAACTTCGATATCTCGAAAACTGAGCGAACGATTTTCTTTAAACTTGCCCAGTTTCAAGGTCCTGACCAGTCCTAAGTTTGACCCAAATTTCATTAGTTTCAAAACTCTCTGCTATACGTACTGCTAACTTGAAAATGGCCCATACTGCCCATATTGGGTATGGGGTCGGCTATTTCGAACTTCGATATCTCGAAAACTGAGCGAACGATTTTCTTTAAACTTGCCCTGTTTCAAGGTCCTGACCAGTCCTAAGTTTGACCCAAATTTCATTAGTTTCAAAACTCTCTGCTATACGTACTGCTAACTTGAAAATGGCCCATACTGGCCATATTGGGTATGGGGTCGGCTATTTCGAACTTCGATATCTCGAAAACTGAGCGAACGATTTTCTTTAAACTTGCCCTGTTTCAAGGTCCTGACCAGTCCTAAGTTTGACCCAAATTTCATTAGTTTCAAAACTCTCTGCTATACGTACTGCTAACTTGAAAATGGCCCATACTGCCCATATTGGGTATGGGGTCGGCTATTTCGAACTTCGATATCTCGAAAACTGAGCGAACGATTTTCTTTAAACTTGCCCAGTTTCAAGGTCCTGACCAGTCCTAAGTTTGACCCAAATTTCATTAGTTTCAAAACTCTCTGCTATACGTACTGCTAACTTGAAAATGGCCCATACTGCCCATATTGGGTATGGGGTCGGCTATTTCGAACTTCGATATCTCGAAAACTGAGCGAACGATTTTCTTTAAACTTGCCCTGTTTCAAGGTCCTGACCAGTCCTAAGTTTGATCCAAATTTCATTAGTTTCAAAACTCTCTGCTATACGTACTGCTAACTTGAAAATGGCCCATACTGCCCATATTGGGTATGGGGTCGGCTATTTCGAACTTCGATATCTCGAAAACTGAGCGAACGATTTTCTTTAAACTTGCCCTGTTTCAAGGTCCTGACCAGTCCTAAGTTTGACCCAAATTTCATTAGTTTCAAAACTCTCTGCTATACGTACTGCTAACTTGAAAATGGCCCATACTGCCCATATTGGGTATGGGGTCGGCTATTTCGAACTTCGATATCTCGAAAACTGAGCGAACGATTTTCTTTAAACTTGCCCAGTTTCAAGGTCCTGACCAGTCCTAAGTTTGACCCAAATTTCATTAGTTTCAAAACTCTCTGCTATACGTACTGCTAACTTGAAAATGGCCCATACTGCCCATATTGGGTATGGGGTCGGCTATTTCGAACTTCGATATCTCGAAAACTGAGCGAACGATTTTCTTTAAACTTGCCCTGTTTCAAGGTCCTGACCAGTCCTAAGTTTGACCCAAATTTCATTAGTTTCAAAACTCTCTGCTATACGTACTGCTAACTTGAAAATGGCCCATACTGCCCATATTGGGTATGGGGTCGGCTATTTCGAACTTCGATATCTCGAAAACTGAGCGAACGATTTTCTTTAAACTTGCCCTGTTTCAAGGTCCTGACCAGTCCTAAGTTTGACCCAAATTTCATTAGTTTCAAAACTCTCTGCTATACGTACTGCTAACTTGAAAATGGCCCATACTGCCCATATTGGGTATGGGGTCGGCTATTTCGAACTTCGATATCTCGAAAACTGAGCGAACGATTTTCTTTAAACTTGCCCAGTTTCAAGGTCCTGACCAGTCCTAAGTTTGACCCAAATTTCATTAGTTTCAAAACTCTCTGCTATACGTACTGCTAACTTGAAAATGGCCCATACTGCCCATATTGGGTATGGGGTCGGCTATTTCGAACTTCGATATCTCGAAAACTGAGCGAACGATTTTCTTTAAACTTGCCCTGTTTCAAGGTCCTGACCAGTCCTAAGTTTGACCCAAATTTCATTAGTTTCAAAACTCTCTGCTATACGTACTGCTAACTTGAAAATGGCCCATACTGCCCATATTGGGTATGGGGTCGGCTATTTCGAACTTCGATATCTCGAAAACTGAGCGAACGATTTTCTTTAAACTTGCCCTGTTTCAAGGTCCTGACCAGTCCTAAGTTTGACCCAAATTTCATTAGTTTCAAAACTCTCTGCTATACGTACTGCTAACTTGAAAATGGCCCATACTGCCCATATTGGGTATGGGGTCGGCTATTTCGAACTTCGATATCTCGAAAACTGAGCGAACGATTTTCTTTAAACTTGCCCAGTTTCAAGGTCCTGACCAGTCCTAAGTTTGACCCAAATTTCATTAGTTTCAAAACTCTCTGCTATACGTACTGCTAACTTGAAAATGGCCCATACTGCCCATATTGGGTATGGGGTCGGCTATTTCGAACTTCGATATCTCGAAAACTGAGCGAACGATTTTCTTTAAACTTGCCCTGTTTCAAGGTCCTGACCAGTCCTAAGTTTGACCCAAATTTCATTAGTTTCAAAACTCTCTGCTATACGTACTGCTAACTTGAAAATGGCCCATACTGCCCATATTGGGTATGGGGTCGGCTATTTCGAACTTCGATATCTCGAAAACTGAGCGAACGATTTTCTTTAAACTTGCCCTGTTTCAAGGTCCTGACCAGTCCTAAGTTTGACCCAAATTTCATTAGTTTCAAAACTCTCTGCTATACGTACTGCTAACTTGAAAATGGCCCATACTGCCCATATTGGGTATGGGGTCGGCTATTTCGAACTTCGATATCTCGAAAACTGAGCGAACGATTTTCTTTAAACTTGCCCAGTTTCAAGGTCCTGACCAGTCCTAAGTTTGACCCAAATTTCATTAGTTTCAAAACTCTCTGCTATACGTACTGCTAACTTGAAAATGGCCCATACTGCCCATATTGGGTATGGGGTCGGCTATTTCGAACTTCGATATCTCGAAAACTGAGCGAACGATTTTCTTTAAACTTGCCCTGTTTCAAGGTCCTGACCAGTCCTAAGTTTGACCCAAATTTCATTAGTTTCAAAACTCTCTGCTATACGTACTGCTAACTTGAAAATGGCCCATACTGCCCATATTGGGTATGGGGTCGGCTATTTCGAACTTCGATATCTCGAAAACTGAGCGAACGATTTTCTTTAAACTTGCCCTGTTTCAAGGTCCTGACCAGTCCTAAGTTTGACCCAAATTTCATTAGTTTCAAAACTCTCTGCTATACGTACTGCTAACTTGAAAATGGCCCATACTGCCCATATTGGGTATGGGGTCGGCTATTTCGAACTTCGATATCTCGAAAACTGAGCGAACGATTTTCTTTAAACTTGCCCAGTTTCAAGGTCCTGACCAGTCCTAAGTTTGACCCAAATTTCATTAGTTTCAAAACTCTCTGCTATACGTACTGCTAACTTGAAAATGGCCCATACTGCCCATATTGGGTATGGGGTCGGCTATTTCGAACTTCGATATCTCGAAAACTGAGCGAACGATTTTCTTTAAACTTGCCCTGTTTCAAGGTCCTGACCAGTCCTAAGTTTGACCCAAATTTCATTAGTTTCAAAACTCTCTGCTATACGTACTGCTAACTTGAAAATGGCCCATACTGCCCATATTGGGTATGGGGTCGGCTATTTCGAACTTCGATATCTCGAAAACTGAGCGAACGATTTTCTTTAAACTTGCCCTGTTTCAAGGTCCTGACCAGTCCTAAGTTTGACCCAAATTTCATTAGTTTCAAAACTCTCTGCTATACGTACTGCTAACTTGAAAATGGCCCATACTGCCCATATTGGGTATGGGGTCGGCTATTTCGAACTTCGATATCTCGAAAACTGAGCGAACGATTTTCTTTAAACTTGCCCAGTTTCAAGGTCCTGACCAGTCCTAAGTTTGACCCAAATTTCATTAGTTTCAAAACTCTCTGCTATACGTACTGCTAACTTGAAAATGGCCCATACTGCCCATATTGGGTATGGGGTCGGCTATTTCGAACTTCGATATCTCGAAAACTGAGCGAACGATTTTCTTTAAACTTGCCCTGTTTCAAGGTCCTGACCAGTCCTAAGTTTGACCCAAATTTCATTAGTTTCAAAACTCTCTGCTATACGTACTGCTAACTTGAAAATGGCCCATACTGCCCATATTGGGTATGGGGTCGGCTATTTCGAACTTCGATATCTCGAAAACTGAGCGAACGATTTTCTTTAAACTTGCCCTGTTTCAAGGTCCTGACCAGTCCTAAGTTTGACCCAAATTTCATTAGTTTCAAAACTCTCTGCTATACGTACTGCTAACTTGAAAATGGCCCATACTGCCCATATTGGGTATGGGGTCGGCTATTTCGAACTTCGATATCTCGAAAACTGAGCGAACGATTTTCTTTAAACTTGCCCAGTTTCAAGGTCCTGACCAGTCCTAAGTTTGACCCAAATTTCATTAGTTTCAAAACTCTCTGCTATACGTACTGCTAACTTGAAAATGGCCCATACTGCCCATATTGGGTATGGGGTCGGCTATTTCGAACTTCGATATCTCGAAAACTGAGCGAACGATTTTCTTTAAACTTGCCCTGTTTCAAGGTCCTGACCAGTCCTAAGTTTGACCCAAATTTCATTAGTTTCAAAACTCTCTGCTATACGTACTGCTAACTTGAAAATGGCCCATACTGCCCATATTGGGTATGGGGTCGGCTATTTCGAACTTCGATATCTCGAAAACTGAGCGAACGATTTTCTTTAAACTTGCCCTGTTTCAAGGTCCTGACCAGTCCTAAGTTTGACCCAAATTTCATTAGTTTCAAAACTCTCTGCTATACGTACTGCTAACTTGAAAATGGCCCATACTGCCCATATTGGGTATGGGGTCGGCTATTTCGAACTTCGATATCTCGAAAACTGAGCGAACGATTTTCTTTAAACTTGCCCAGTTTCAAGGTCCTGACCAGTCCTAAGTTTGACCCAAATTTCATTAGTTTCAAAACTCTCTGCTATACGTACTGCTAACTTGAAAATGGCCCATACTGCCCATATTGGGTATGGGGTCGGCTATTTCGAACTTCGATATCTCGAAAACTGAGCGAACGATTTTCTTTAAACTTGCCCTGTTTCAAGGTCCTGACCAGTCCTAAGTTTGACCCAAATTTCATTAGTTTCAAAACTCTCTGCTATACGTACTGCTAACTTGAAAATGGCCCATACTGCCCATATTGGGTATGGGGTCGGCTATTTCGAACTTCGATATCTCGAAAACTGAGCGAACGATTTTCTTTAAACTTGCCCTGTTTCAAGGTCCTGACCAGTCCTAAGTTTGACCCAAATTTCATTAGTTTCAAAACTCTCTGCTATACGTACTGCTAACTTGAAAATGGCCCATACTGCCCATATTGGGTATGGGGTCGGCTATTTCGAACTTCGATATCTCGAAAACTGAGCGAACGATTTTCTTTAAACTTGCCCAGTTTCAAGGTCCTGACCAGTCCTAAGTTTGACCCAAATTTCATTAGTTTCAAAACTCTCTGCTATACGTACTGCTAACTTGAAAATGGCCCATACTGCCCATATTGGGTATGGGGTCGGCTATTTCGAACTTCGATATCTCGAAAACTGAGCGAACGATTTTCTTTAAACTTGCCCTGTTTCAAGGTCCTGACCAGTCCTAAGTTTGACCCAAATTTCATTAGTTTCAAAACTCTCTGCTATACGTACTGCTAACTTGAAAATGGCCCATACTGCCCATATTGGGTATGGGGTCGGCTATTTCGAACTTCGATATCTCGAAAACTGAGCGAACGATTTTCTTTAAACTTGCCCAGTTTCAAGGTCCTGACCAGTCCTAAGTTTGACCCAAATTTCATTAGTTTCAAAACTCTCTGCTATACGTACTGCTAACTTGAAAATGGCCCATACTGCCCATATTGGGTATGGGGTCGGCTATTTCGAACTTCGATATCTCGAAAACTGAGCGAACGATTTTCTTTAAACTTGCCCTGTTTCAAGGTCCTGACCAGTCCTAAGTTTGACCCAAATTTCATTAGTTTCAAAACTCTCTGCTATACGTACTGCTAACTTGAAAATGGCCCATACTGCCCATATTGGGTATGGGGTCGGCTATTTCGAACTTCGATATCTCGAAAACTGAGCGAACGATTTTCTTTAAACTTGCCCTGTTTCAAGGTCCTGACCAGTCCTAAGTTTGACCCAAATTTCATTAGTTTCAAAACTCTCTGCTATACGTACTGCTAACTTGAAAATGGCCCATACTGCCCATATTGGGTATGGGGTCGGCTATTTCGAACTTCGATATCTCGAAAACTGAGCGAACGATTTTCTTTAAACTTGCCCAGTTTCAAGGTCCTGACCAGTCCTAAGTTTGACCCAAATTTCATTAGTTTCAAAACTCTCTGCTATACGTACTGCTAACTTGAAAATGGCCCATACTGCCCATATTGGGTATGGGGTCGGCTATTTCGAACTTCGATATCTCGAAAACTGAGCGAACGATTTTCTTTAAACTTGCCCTGTTTCAAGGTCCTGACCAGTCCTAAGTTTGACCCAAATTTCATTAGTTTCAAAACTCTCTGCTATACGTACTGCTAACTTGAAAATGGCCCATACTGCCCATATTGGGTATGGGGTCGGCTATTTCGAACTTCGATATCTCGAAAACTGAGCGAACGATTTTCTTTAAACTTGCCCTGTTTCAAGGTCCTGACCAGTCCTAAGTTTGACCCAAATTTCATTAGTTTCAAAACTCTCTGCTATACGTACTGCTAACTTGAAAATGGCCCATACTGCCCATATTGGGTATGGGGTCGGCTATTTCGAACTTCGATATCTCGAAAACTGAGCGAACGATTTTCTTTAAACTTGCCCTGTTTCAAGGTCCTGACCAGTCCTAAGTTTGACCCAAATTTCATTAGTTTCAAAACTCTCTGCTATACGTACTGCTAACTTGAAAATGGCCCATACTGCCCATATTGGGTATGGGGTCGGCTATTTCGAACTTCGATATCTCGAAAACTGAGCGAACGATTTTCTTTAAACTTGCCCTGTTTCAAGGTCCTGACCAGTCCTAAGTTTGACCCAAATTTCATTAGTTTCAAAACTCTCTGCTATACGTACTGCTAACTTGAAAATGGCCCATACTGCCCATATTGGGTATGGGGTCGGCTATTTCGAACTTCGATATCTCGAAAACTGAGCGAACGATTTTCTTTAAACTTGCCCTGTTTCAAGGTCCTGACCAGTCCTAAGTTTGACCCAAATTTCATTAGTTTCAAAACTCTCTGCTATACGTACTGCTAACTTGAAAATGGCCCATACTGCCCATATTGGGTATGGGGTCGGCTATTTCGAACTTCGATATCTCGAAAACTGAGCGAACGATTTTCTTTAAACTTGCCCAGTTTCAAGGTCCTGACCAGTCCTAAGTTTGACCCAAATTTCATTAGTTTCAAAACTCTCTGCTATACGTACTGCTAACTTGAAAATGGCCCATACTGCCCATATTGGGTATGGGGTCGGCTATTTCGAACTTCGATATCTCGAAAACTGAGCGAACGATTTTCTTTAAACTTGCCCTGTTTCAAGGTCCTGACCAGTCCTAAGTTTGACCCAAATTTCATTAGTTTCAAAACTCTCTGCTATACGTACTGCTAACTTGAAAATGGCCCATACTGCCCATATTGGGTATGGGGTCGGCTATTTCGAACTTCGATATCTCGAAAACTGAGCGAACGATTTTCTTTAAACTTGCCCTGTTTCAAGGTCCTGACCAGTCCTAAGTTTGACCCAAATTTCATTAGTTTCAAAACTCTCTGCTATACGTACTGCTAACTTGAAAATGGCCCATACTGCCCATATTGGGTATGGGGTCGGCTATTTCGAACTTCGATATCTCGAAAACTGAGCGAACGATTTTCTTTAAACTTGCCCTGTTTCAAGGTCCTGACCAGTCCTAAGTTTGACCCAAATTTCATTAGTTTCAAAACTCTCTGCTATACGTACTGCTAACTTGAAAATGGCCCATACTGCCCATATTGGGTATGGGGTCGGCTATTTCGAACTTCGATATCTCGAAAACTGAGCGAACGATTTTCTTTAAACTTGCCCTGTTTCAAGGTCCTGACCAGTCCTAAGTTTGACCCAAATTTCATTAGTTTCAAAACTCTCTGCTATACGTACTGCTAACTTGAAAATGGCCCATACTGCCCATATTGGGTATGGGGTCGGCTATTTCGAACTTCGATATCTCGAAAACTGAGCGAACGATTTTCTTTAAACTTGCCCAGTTTCAAGGTCCTGACCAGTCCTAAGTTTGACCCAAATTTCATTAGTTTCAAAACTCTCTGCTATACGTACTGCTAACTTGAAAATGGCCCATACTGCCCATATTGGGTATGGGGTCGGCTATTTCGAACTTCGATATCTCGAAAACTGAGCGAACGATTTTCTTTAAACTTGAAAGCCCTGTTTCAAGGTCCTGACCAGTCCTAAGTTTGACCCAAATTTCATTAGTTTCAAAACTCTCTGCTATACGTACTGCTAACTTGAAAATGGCCCATACTGCCCATATTGGGTATGGGGTCGGCTATTTCGAACTTCGATATCTCGAAAACTGAGCGAACGATTTTCTTTAAACTTGCCCTGTTTCAAGGTCCTGACCAGTCCTAAGTTTGACCCAAATTTCATTAGTTTCAAAACTCTCTGCTATACGTACTGCTAACTTGAAAATGGCCCATACTGCCCATATTGGGTATGGGGTCGGCTATTTCGAACTTCGATATCTCGAAAACTGAGCGAACGATTTTCTTTAAACTTGCCCTGTTTCAAGGTCCTGACCAGTCCTAAGTTTGACCCAAATTTCATTAGTTTCAAAACTCTCTGCTATACGTACTGCTAACTTGAAAATGGCCCATACTGCCCATATTGGGTATGGGGTCGGCTATTTCGAACTTCGATATCTCGAAAACTGAGCGAACGATTTTCTTTAAACTTGCCCTGTTTCAAGGTCCTGACCAGTCCTAAGTTTGACCCAAATTTCATTAGTTTCAAAACTCTCTGCTATACGTACTGCTAACTTGAAAATGGCCCATACTGCCCATATTGGGTATGGGGTCGGCTATTTCGAACTTCGATATCTCGAAAACTGAGCGAACGATTTTCTTTAAACTTGCCCTGTTTCAAGGTCCTGACCAGTCCTAAGTTTGACCCAAATTTCATTAGTTTCAAAACTCTCTGCTATACGTACTGCTAACTTGAAAATGGCCCATACTGCCCATATTGGGTATGGGGTCGGCTATTTCGAACTTCGATATCTCGAAAACTGAGCGAACGATTTTCTTTAAACTTGCCCTGTTTCAAGGTCCTGACCAGTCCTAAGTTTGACCCAAATTTCATTAGTTTCAAAACTCTCTGCTATACGTACTGCTAACTTGAAAATGGCCCATACTGCCCATATTGGGTATGGGGTCGGCTATTTCGAACTTCGATATCTCGAAAACTGAGCGAACGATTTTCTTTAAACTTGCCCTGTTTCAAGGTCCTGACCAGTCCTAAGTTTGACCCAAATTTCATTAGTTTCAAAACTCTCTGCTATACGTACTGCTAACTTGAAAATGGCCCATACTGCCCATATTGGGTATGGGGTCGGCTATTTCGAACTTCGATATCTCGAAAACTGAGCGAACGATTTTCTTTAAACTTGCCCTGTTTCAAGGTCCTGACCAGTCCTAAGTTTGACCCAAATTTCATTAGTTTCAAAACTCTCTGCTATACGTACTGCTAACTTGAAAATGGCCCATACTGCCCATATTGGGTATGGGGTCGGCTATTTCGAACTTCGATATCTCGAAAACTGAGCGAACGATTTTCTTTAAACTTGCCCTGTTTCAAGGTCCTGACCAGTCCTAAGTTTGACCCAAATTTCATTAGTTTCAAAACTCTCTGCTATACGTACTGCTAACTTGAAAATGGCCCATACTGCCCATATTGGGTATGGGGTCGGCTATTTCGAACTTCGATATCTCGAAAACTGAGCGAACGATTTTCTTTAAACTTGCCCTGTTTCAAGGTCCTGACCAGTCCTAAGTTTGACCCAAATTTCATTAGTTTCAAAACTCTCTGCTATACGTACTGCTAACTTGAAAATGGCCCATACTGCCCATATTGGGTATGGGGTCGGCTATTTCGAACTTCGATATCTCGAAAACTGAGCGAACGATTTTCTTTAAACTTGCCCAGTTTCAAGGTCCTGACCAGTCCTAAGTTTGACCCAAATTTCATTAGTTTCAAAACTCTCTGCTATACGTACTGCTAACTTGAAAATGGCCCATACTGCCCATATTGGGTATGGGGTCGGCTATTTCGAACTTCGATATCTCGAAAACTGAGCGAACGATTTTCTTTAAACTTGCCCTGTTTCAAGGTCCTGACCAGTCCTAAGTTTGACCCAAATTTCATTAGTTTCAAAACTCTCTGCTATACGTACTGCTAACTTGAAAATGGCCCATACTGCCCATATTGGGTATGGGGTCGGCTATTTCGAACTTCGATATCTCGAAAACTGAGCGAACGATTTTCTTTAAACTTGCCCAGTTTCAAGGTCCTGACCAGTCCTAAGTTTGACCCAAATTTCATTAGTTTCAAAACTCTCTGCTATACGTACTGCTAACTTGAAAATGGCCCATACTGCCCATATTGGGTATGGGGTCGGCTATTTCGAACTTCGATATCTCGAAAACTGAGCGAACGATTTTCTTTAAACTTGCCCTGTTTCAAGGTCCTGACCAGTCCTAAGTTTGACCCAAATTTCATTAGTTTCAAAACTCTCTGCTATACGTACTGCTAACTTGAAAATGGCCCATACTGCCCATATTGGGTATGGGTCGGCTATTTCGAACTTCGATATCTCGAAAACTGAGCGAACGATTTTCTTTAAACTTGCCCAGTTTCAAGGTCCTGACCAGTCCTAAGTTTGACCCAAATTTCATTAGTTTCAAAACTCTCTGCTATACGTACTGCTAACTTGAAAATGGCCCATACTGCCCATATTGGGTATGGGGTCGGCTATTTCGAACTTCGATATCTCGAAAACTGAGCGAACGATTTTCTTTAAACTTGCCCAGTTTCAAGGTCCTGACCAGTCCTAAGTTTGACCCAAATTTCATTAGTTTCAAAACTCTCTGCTATACGTACTGCTAACTTGAAAATGGCCCATACTGCCCATATTGGGTATGGGGTCGGCTATTTCGAACTTCGATATCTCGAAAACTGAGCGAACGATTTTCTTTAAACTTGCCCTGTTTCAAGGTCCTGACCAGTCCTAAGTTTGACCCAAATTTCATTAGTTTCAAAACTCTCTGCTATACGTACTGCTAACTTGAAAATGGCCCATACTGCCCATATTGGGTATGGGGTCGGCTATTTCGAACTTCGATATCTCGAAAACTGAGCGAACGATTTTCTTTAAACTTGCCCTGTTTCAAGGTCCTGACCAGTCCTAAGTTTGACCCAAATTTCATTAGTTTCAAAACTCTCTGCTATACGTACTGCTAACTTGAAAATGGCCCATACTGCCCATATTGGGTATGGGGTCGGCTATTTCGAACTTCGATATCTCGAAAACTGAGCGAACGATTTTCTTTAAACTTGCCCTGTTTCAAGGTCCTGACCAGTCCTAAGTTTGACCCAAATTTCATTAGTTTCAAAACTCTCTGCTATACGTACTGCTAACTTGAAAATGGCCCATACTGCCCATATTGGGTATGGGGTCGGCTATTTCGAACTTCGATATCTCGAAAACTGAGCGAACGATTTTCTTTAAACTTGCCCTGTTTCAAGGTCCTGACCAGTCCTAAGTTTGACCCAAATTTCATTAGTTTCAAAACTCTCTGCTATACGTACTGCTAACTTGAAAATGGCCCATACTGCCCATATTGGGTATGGGGTCGGCTATTTCGAACTTCGATATCTCGAAAACTGAGCGAACGATTTTCTTTAAACTTGCCCTGTTTCAAGGTCCTGACCAGTCCTAAGTTTGACCCAAATTTCATTAGTTTCAAAACTCTCTGCTATACGTACTGCTAACTTGAAAATGGCCCATACTGCCCATATTGGGTATGGGGTCGGCTATTTCGAACTTCGATATCTCGAAAACTGAGCGAACGATTTTCTTTAAACTTGCCCTGTTTCAAGGTCCTGACCAGTCCTAAGTTTGACCCAAATTTCATTAGTTTCAAAACTCTCTGCTATACGTACTGCTAACTTGAAAATGGCCCATACTGCCCATATTGGGTATGGGGTCGGCTATTTCGAACTTCGATATCTCGAAAACTGAGCGAACGATTTTCTTTAAACTTGCCCTGTTTCAAGGTCCTGACCAGTCCTAAGTTTGACCCAAATTTCATTAGTTTCAAAACTCTCTGCTATACGTACTGCTAACTTGAAAATGGCCCATACTGCCCATATTGGGTATGGGGTCGGCTATTTCGAACTTCGATATCTCGAAAACTGAGCGAACGATTTTCTTTAAACTTGCCCTGTTTCAAGGTCCTGACCAGTCCTAAGTTTGACCCAAATTTCATTAGTTTCAAAACTCTCTGCTATACGTACTGCTAACTTGAAAATGGCCCATACTGCCCATATTGGGTATGGGGTCGGCTATTTCGAACTTCGATATCTCGAAAACTGAGCGAACGATTTTCTTTAAACTTGCCCTGTTTCAAGGTCCTGACCAGTCCTAAGTTTGACCCAAATTTCATTAGTTTCAAAACTCTCTGCTATACGTACTGCTAACTTGAAAATGGCCCATACTGCCCATATTGGGTATGGGGTCGGCTATTTCGAACTTCGATATCTCGAAAACTGAGCGAACGATTTTCTTTAAACTTGCCCTGTTTCAAGGTCCTGACCAGTCCTAAGTTTGACCCAAATTTCATTAGTTTCAAAACTCTCTGCTATACGTACTGCTAACTTGAAAATGGCCCATACTGCCCATATTGGGTATGGGGTCGGCTATTTCGAACTTCGATATCTCGAAAACTGAGCGAACGATTTTCTTTAAACTTGCCCTGTTTCAAGGTCCTGACCAGTCCTAAGTTTGACCCAAATTTCATTAGTTTCAAAACTCTCTGCTATACGTACTGCTAACTTGAAAATGGCCCATACTGCCCATATTGGGGTATGGGGGTCGGCTATTTCGTACTTCGATATCTCGAAAACTGAGGCGAA
>CAXHKS010000012.1:10000-15000 GCA_964017185.1 Rugalucina vietnamica | reverse complement strand
ATGGTCTTACAAAACGGAAAATGAATTAGGTTCGATTTCACCTTGAAATCAAACTTAATTCATGAAAACGAACTTAATTGGATACCTAAACCTAAGTCTACATTTGAAAACACACAACTTCTCTAGAAAAAGAGCAAGGACCAAACGCTTTACAGAGCATGCATGATATCTATCAATCATAAGTTTTGCAAATTATCAGTGTCCTAGTTCGTACTATCTGTATTCGGAGTGAAGTTTGATACCTTGGCTAACTCTAGCATATACCCTTATCTTTAGTTCGTCATTTTATCTGACAACAAAAGCTAAGGAACATGTCGTATTATACTGAACATGCAGGACAGATACCTACAAACATGTGCACAAAGTATCAGAAACATTGCATATTTGTCTTTTGTTCGATGTACAGATGATGTCTTGTAATTGCATATACATATCTTAATCATCTGATGGAGATTCATGACACATGTTGCAAATTCAAGTACGCTTTTTATTTGATGAACTAGTTACCTCTGGTCACTCCTACATTGTGTGTGAATGATAAAACAATCAAGCATCATTTGGCCGAGATATTGTCAAATGTCGGTCTTTCAAGTATTTTATTGAACGAGCGTAGGAGGGCCTAATGAGCTCGAATCTTTGCATAATTTTCACAGAATGTAACACTTAAGTGGGAAACATAACAGCTTAAGTTTCGTGAAAATCGATTAAGATCTTACATGTATTTGTGGACAAAATCAGATTTGGTGCAAATCGTCTTTGATTGTATTCCTGTCAGCTGTAAAATACAAGATATTTTAACGAGTCTCGGTATGAACAAAGACGACAGGTAGGTCTACCTTGAGACAGAATATTAAAGGTTAATCTCTATGACAACACTCTAACCCTAAGCCATATATGTAACCCTAAGGTGAAATCAAACTTAATTCGTGAACTTAGACTTAATTCAAAGTCCTTTAAGTTTGATTTCACATTTAGGTTTGATTTCAGTAAAGATGGTCTTACAAAACGGAAAATGAATTAGGTTCGATTTCACCTTGAAATCAAACTTAATTCATGAAAACGAACTTAATTGGATACCTAAACCTAAGTCTACATTTGAAAACACACAACTTCTCTAGAAAAAGAGCAAGGACCAAACGCTTTACAGAGCATGCATGATATCTATCAATCATAAGTTTTGCAAATTATCAGTGTCCTAGTTCGTACTATCTGTATTCGGAGTGAAGTTTGATACCTTGGCTAACTCTAGCATATACCCTTATCTTTAGTTCGTCATTTTATCTGACAACAAAAGCTAAGGAACATGTCGTATTATACTGATACATGCAGGACAGATACCTACAAACATGTGCACAAAGTATCAGAAACATTGCATATTTGTCTTTTGTTCGATGTACAGATGATGTCTTGTAATTGCATATACATATCTTAATCATCTGATGGAGATTCATGACACATGTTGCAAATTCAAGTACGCTTTTTATTTGATGAACTAGTTACCTCTGGTCACTCCTACATTGTGTGTGAATGATAAAACAATCAAGCATCATTTGGCCGAGATATTGTCAAATGTCGGTCTTTCAAGTATTTTATTGAACGAGCGTAGGAGGGCCTAATGAGCTCGAATCTTTGCATAATTTTCACAGAATGTAACACTTAAGAGGGAAACATAACAGCTTAAGTTTCGTGAAAATCGATTAAGATCTTACATGTATTTGTGGACAAAATCAGATTTGGTGCAAATCGTCTTTGATTGTATTCCTGTCAGCTGTAAAATACAAGATATTTTAACGAGTCTCGGTATGAACAAAGACGACAGGTAGGTCTACCTTGAGACAGAATATTAAAGGTTAATCTCTATGACAACACTCTAACCCTAAGCCATATATGTAACCCTAAGGTGAAATCAAACTTAATTCGTGAACTCAGACTTAATTCAAAGTCCTTTAAGTTTGATTTCACATTTAGGTTTGATTTCAGTAAAGATGGTCTTAGAAAACGGAAAATGAATTAGGTTCGATTTCACCTTGAAATCAAACTTAATTCATGAAAACGAACTTAATTGGATACCTAAACCTAAGTCTACATTTGAAAACACACAACTTCTCTAGAAAAAGAGCAAGGACCAAACGCTTTACAGAGCATGCATGATATCTATCAATCATAAGTTTTGCAAATTATCAGTGTCCTAGTTCGTACTATCTGTATTCGGAGTGAAGTTTGATACCTTGGCTAACTCTAGCATATACCCTTATCTTTAGTTCGTCATTTTATCTGACAACAAAAGCTAAGGAACATGTCGTATTATACTGATACATGCAGGACAGATACCTACAAACATGTGCACAAAGTATCAGAAACATTGCATATTTGTCTTTTGTTCGATGTACAGATGATGTCTTGTAATTGCATATACATATCTTAATCATCTGATGGAGATTCATGACACATGTTGCAAATTCAAGTACGCTTTTTATTTGATGAACTAGTTACCTCTGGTCACTCCTACATTGTGTGTGAATGATAAAACAATCAAGCATCATTTGGCCGAGATATTGTCAAATGTCGGTCTTTCAAGTATTTTATTGAACGAGCGTAGGAGGGCCTAATGAGCTCGAATCTTTGCATAATTTTCACAGAATGTAACACTTAAGAGGGAAACATAACAGCTTAAGTTTCGTGAAAATCGATTAAGATCTTACATGTATTTGTGGACAAAATCAGATTTGGTGCAAATCGTCTTTGATTGTATTCCTGTCAGCTGTAAAATACAAGATATTTTAACGAGTCTCGGTATGAACAAAGACGACAGGTAGGTCTACCTTGAGACAGAATATTAAAGGTTAATCTCTATGACAACACTCTAACCCTAAGCCATATATGTAACCCTAAGGTGAAATCAAACTTAATTCGTGAACTCAGACTTAATTCAAAGTCCTTTAAGTTTGATTTCACATTTAGGTTTGATTTCAGTAAAGATGGTCTTAGAAAACGGAAAATGAATTAGGTTCGATTTCACCTTGAAATCAAACTTAATTCATGAAAACGAACTTAATTGGTAACCTAAACCTAAGTCTTCATTTGAAAACACACAACTTCTCTACAAAAAGAGCAAGAACCAAACGCTTTACAGAGCATGCATGATATCTATCAATCATAAGTTTTGCCAATTATCAGTGTCCTAGTTCGTATTATCTATATTAGGAGTGTAGTTTGATACCTTGGCTAACTCTAGCATATACCCTTACCTTTAGATCGTCATTTTTTCTGACAACTACAGCTAAGCAACATGTCGTATTATACTGAACATGCAGGACAGATACCTACAAACATGTGCACAAAGTATAAGAAACATTGCATACTTGTCTTTTGTTCGATATACAGATGATGTCTTGTAATTGCATATATATATCTTATGCATCTGATGGAGATTCATGACACATGTTGCAAATTCAAGTACGCTTTTTATTTGATGAACTAGTTACCTCTGGTCACTCCTACATTGTGTGTGAATGATAAAACAATCAAGCATCATTTGACCGAGATATGGTCAAATGTCGGTCTTTCAAGTATTTTTTTGAACGAGCGTAGGAGGGCCTAATGAGCTTGAATCTTTGCATAATTTTCACAGAATGTAACACTTAAGTGGGAAACATAACAGCTTAAGTTTCGTGAAAATCGATTAAGATCTTACATGTATTAGTGGACAAAATCAGATTTGGTACAAATCGTCTTTGATTGTATTCCTGTCAGCTGTAAAATACAAGATATTTTAACGAGTCTCGGTATGAACAAAGACGACAGGTAGGTCTACCTTGAGACAGAATATTAAAGGTTAATCTCTATGACAACACTCTAACCCTAAGCTATATATGTAACCCTAAGGTGAAATCAAACTTAATTCGTGAACTCAGACTTAATTCAAAGTCCTTTAAGTTTGATTTCACATTTAGGTTTGATTTCAGTAAAGATGGTCTTAGAAAACGGAAAATGAATTAGGTTCGATTTCACCTTGAAATCAAACTTAATTCATGAAAACGAACTTAATTGGAAACCTAAACCTAAGTCTACATTTGAAAACACACAACTTCTCTGCAAAAAGAGCAAGGACCAAACGCTTTACAGAGCATGCATGATATCTATCAATCATAAGTTTTGCAAATTATCAGTGTCCTAGTTCGTATTATCTGTATAAGGAGAGAAGTTTGATACCTTGGGTAACTCTAGCATATACCCTTATCTTTAGTTCGTCATTTTATCTGACAACAAAAGCTAAGGAACATGTCGTATTATACTGAACATGCAGGACAGATACCTACAAACATGTGCACAAAGTATCAGAAACATTGCATATTTGTCTTTTGTTCGATATACAGATAATGTCTTGTAATTGCATATACATATCTTATGCATCTGATGAAGATACACGACACATGTTGCAAATTCAAGTGCGCTTTTTATTTGATGAACTATTAACCTCTGGTCAATCCTACATTGTGTGTGAATGATAAATCAATCAAGCATCATTTGACCGAGATATTGTCAAATGTCGGTTTTTCAAGTATTTTATTGAACGAGCGTAGGAGGGCCTAATGAGCTCGAATCTTTGCATAATTTTCACAGAATATAACACTTAAGTGGGAAACATAACAGCTTAAGTTTCGTGAAAATCTATTAAGATCTTACATGTATTAGTGGACAAAATCAGATTTGGTGCAAATCGCCTTTGATTGTATTCCTGTCAGCTGTAAAATACAAGATATTTTAACGAGTCTCGGTATGAACAAAGACGACAGGTAGGTCTACCTTGAGACAGAATATTAAAGGTTAATCTCTATGACAACACTCTAACCCTAAGCCATATATGTAACCCTAAGGTGAAATCAAACTTAATTCGTGAACTCCGACTTAATTCAAAGTCCTTTAGGTTTGATTTCAAAATTAGGTTTGATTTCAGTAAAGATGGTCTTAGAAAACGGAAAATGAATTAGGTTCGATTT
>CAXHKS010000011.1:0-36003 GCA_964017185.1 Rugalucina vietnamica | reverse complement strand
TTTTTCTCTGAAACTGCTTTGCCAAGTAAAGCTAAATTTTTATGGAGCCTTCATGGATATGGGAACAAAAGTTAAATTGCAAAATACATTAATATGGTCAACATGGCCACCGTGCTGAAAATGCTCTTTAATTCTTCTCCAGAACTGATTGGCTGGTTTTCATGAAACATTGGTATGTATCATTTGAGCCGCATCATGAGAAAAGCGGATTTTCGCCTATGCAAAAACAAAGGCGCAGATCAGCTGTGCAGTAACTGCACAGTTGATCAGCGCCTTTGACGGTTTTCACTTCAGGTATAGTACAATCCCTCTTCTTCTTAAATCCAAAATTTCAAGCTTCTATCCTTTTTCTGTAACTGTACAGGTGGAATTGTGTCGGACCTGGTCGGAAACCCTGAAGACCGGTTTTCTTGTATCGCAGATCATTTGGAACTCCAGTCCATCTTAAATTAGTTTGTTCAAAATGATGAACCTAGGACAAATATGACATAGTTCACAGCAATGTCAAATTTGGAGACTTTGGCTTTACTTTGAAAAAAAGTGAAAGCAATGGATTTTTGGAAACAATTGCAGCATCATGAAAACATGTCTGTGTATACCCCTTTAAACCCCACCTTTATATAGTAAAACTGGGGTACATGTATCATTTTTTTATTTTTGATCCAGGTAACCATTAGAACCGCCTCTAACATGTATCCACAATCCATGTTCTAGCAAAAATATTAAAAATATCAATTTTTTTCCAATGAAATTTTCAATTTTTACAGCTGAAAAAATCTCTTTTATTACATGGGCACATTTTTGTAATGGCCTGAGACCTGTGAGTTGATAGATGCAGACAATGACAATGATAAAAAAAAATCTACTTTTCCAGAAATAGTGAGCCAATTTTTATGAAGCTTTTGGTCTAGCATTTGGGACTCCAGCCTATCATTGTTTTTGCCAAATGAGGAGATAGGTAATAAGATAACCACATCTCAGGTGAGCGTTTACAAGACTTGGTTCTCTGAGAGCTGACTCATCAGGAAAACATGTCCGTAAAATGAATACCCCCTCAAACCCCACTTTTATATAGAAAATCTGGGGTATGCTGGGATATACCTATTTTTCTTATTTTTGCTCCAAAACATAGATTGTGGGTACTCGTTAGAACCGCCTCGGCAAGGCGGTTCTAACGTGTACCCTCAATCTATGTTTTGAGCAAAAATAAGAAACATATCAAACATTTTCCAAAAATGAAATTTTCAATTTTTAGATCTGAAAAAAATCTCTGTATATTGCATGGGCATGTTTTCGTAATGTGTTAAAAACTTTTTCCTTTTTAAATAAGATGAACATTTTGTTTATCCTGCTCATTAGTTTCAAAATGAAAACCGTATTGGTAGTTTTAGCTTGAGTGGTAGCATATTCTCACATCACATTTCTTTTATAAAGATTTAGTCCCGAATATATACCTCTCGCCAAAAATTTAGCATAATGCAAAGGGCAAAGGCAAGGAATTTTAACAATTTAAGTTTAGTTGAACTGCATGTAATTTTCAACAGAAAATTTCATTATATTCTGACACCAAAATGTTCTGACATAGAATGTACCAACAAAAACTTTATTGGATACTGCTCAAAACTGATAAGGAAATAATTACGTACCTGTATGTGCAATATGGTTAAAAAAATGATCATTTGGAAATAAAAAAGCCATTTTGTACATGAACTCAAAAACTTTGATGTTTTCATCAGCCAAACATTATCATGCTCATCAGTGGCCCACAATTTATATGGCTTTGTCAATGGCCAAGTGTCAGCAAAGTTTGACATCAAGGCAGAATGCCCTGGCCCCCCAAGCCAGCTTTGTTACGTCTCCTGTTAACAGTTCTGGTACAAGCACAGATTTTGCTACTGCCGAAGATGTTCAGAACATGTGGCCGTATGTTTATGAATGACCGAACGAAACAGAAGTCTGCCATAGAAAGAAAAAGCCTTGGTATCCCAGACAGTGACTCATCAGTGAAGTCATTGGTTTGGCCATACTTGGCAATTTAACAGATAATTTGAGCCGCCTCGTGGGAAAACCAGCAATGTGGTTTCCGAACAGGTCCGACACAAACCGGCCTGTACAGCTACAGAAGCAGGCTAGAAGCTTGAAATTTTGCAGTTAAGTAGAGGAGGAATTGTACTATCCGAGTAGCGAAAACAAAGGCGCTGATCAGCTTCGCGGTGACCGCGAAGCTGATCTGCATCTTTGTTTTCGCCTATGCAGATTGTTGGTTTTCCCATGAGGTGGCTCATTTGGCTCTGGATTATCCCAAAATGTCAGACAATTACAGACTGGGTTAGCACACCCCTTTGTGCTATCAGTCCTTTATTTGCAATGTTTAAGTGACCGTGATGCCATGTTTTGAAACATGGTTTTTGTGCATGAGGGTACTCCAATAAAAATGGGAGCCATGCATATACAGTGCAACTTATTTTAGCAAATAAGCATGCCACGACTTTATTACACATATGTGGGGCATTGTATGCCATGGTCTACAAAATATCTAATACTTACATTTTTCATATTTTTTAGATTTTGGGAAAGTATGCAATGTTTGGCGAGGAGTATATTTCTGCTGCCATATTTCCTCTTCTGCTTAATGCAAGAAGAGCATTTTTAGCTCACCTGAGCCGAAGGCTCACAAGGTGAGCTTATAGGATGGCCATGATCCGGCGTCCGTCCATCCGTCGTCTGTCGTCTGTCCGTCCGTCGTCCACAATTTCAAAGATCTTCTTCTCTGAAACCGCTTGGCCGATCTAGTTGAAATTTTATGTGGAGCCTCCTTGGGTAGTGGCATTTCAAGTTTGATCACGAAATCCAGGTCACATGACCAAGATGGCGGCCATGTCCATATATGGTAAAAACCCATCAAAAATCTTCTTCTCTGAAACCAATAGACTGATTTCAAGGAAACTTGGCTTGAACCATCGATGGCTAAAGTACTCCCATGTATATATAAATCATGACCCTGTGATGACCTTGACCAAGTTTATGGCAAGGTCAACATGGGTTGCCTATGCATTTGAATAGGGAAAACTGTTAAAATGTCATTTGAAGGGAAAAGCCAGCAGGAAATTGGCAAATGGACAGAATATTGAAGATTCTGAAAAAAGAAAATGGCCCAAGGGCTTCATCTGCCCCTGCACTGGAGTTAAATACCATAATATTCAAACATGTTTATTGGTATATGCAGCAGATCTCAGGTGAGCGTTTACAGGACCATTGGTCCTCTGGTCTTATTTTTGATCCAGGTCACCATTAGAACCGCCTCGGCTAGGCGGTTCTAACATGTATCCACAATCCATGTTCTAGCAAAAATATTAAAAATATCAATTTTTTTCCAATGAAATTTTCAATTTTTACAGCTGAAAAAATCTCTGTATATTACATGGGCACATTTTTGTAATGGCCTGATAGTGGAGTGACTATGACTAAAAAAGTGGCCTATTTCATGGAGTAGGTGACCACAAAAGTACCACATTTAATAATATATATCAAAATGTTCGCCATACTATGAAGTTTATGAAATGGGCAGGATAAAGTGTCCAATGTTGGTGCGAGCCGAGAAATCCAAGATGGCGTCCAAGATGGCTGCCAGAAATAAATACAAGAGGTTGATGTACATTACCTCCTATACTGTTTTAAAGCATCTCAATACACCAAACAAATGACTTTTATTTTTACAATATGTGTTCAAACTTTTCAATGATAGATTTAAAGATGGTTTGAGTCCCAAGGTCAAGGTCAAATTCAAGGTCAAACCAAAAATATTGCGAAAAATCAACTGATCACTCTCATTTCTTTTGTTATAACACCAAAGTATGCGTGAAAAGAAAGATGTATTATATATCAAAATAAACTACAATATATATGCTTTATGGATTTACATGAAGATTGTATCATGTTGTGTTGCCATGGAGATTTTCAAGATGGCGTCTAAAACACCATGTGGTAATATTTGAAAAAAGTGTTGTTTTTTCCATTATTTTTTCCTTTTTTCAACATTTTATTCAAAGTATGGTCATTAAAGTGGTCTTCAAAGTATTTCATGCTGTATTATAAATCAATACATCACTTAAAGATTCTAAATATAGCTGGAAAATCCAAGATGGCGTTGAAAATGGGTAAAAAATCTTGACTCAGGCATGAGGCTTTAAAATCCAAATAATTGTAATTTATCAATTATTTCTCACATCAAAGTAACACATATGTGTAAATTCAGGGTGAATAATTTATATTAAACATCCAGTTTTATTATTTATATGGAACATTCATATATAGTCAGGTTTCGACCTTAGATGGATCAAAGGTTGGACCAGATATCAGATAGTACATGTACCTGAAATCTTTCAACAGAGTGCAACAGGTTTTTTGAAGGTTAATGCTACCAAAGGGCAATGAATAAGTTGTGATAAGTATTATTGTAATTCATCCAATTTACCTTCCCGATGAAGGATCAAGTGGGCTGCTGTGGAATTTTTCTTGGCAAGATGGTCAAACTCATAGATTTATTGAGGCACTGCTATGACAAAAAGCTATATATCCTATGAAAAATTATTGTGCAATTTACTATATACATGTAAATTGTTTCATTTTTATTTAACAGTTAATTACTAATGCATAGTATATTGTTTGTAAGCAAATGTATAAAGTGCAGTCACATTTTACACTAAAACATCAAGATCTTTTTCATGTTAGGCATTATTTCATGCAGAATTACCCCACCACCACTCTACATACAGTGGATTGTAACATGGCATTTTGTATTAATCAGAATATTTTGATATATTCTTTGAAATGTATTATAAATATTTTGACAAATTATTACCATTCACAGTAGTAATCTGCAACCTCATTACAACATATCTCGATATAACATTAATGTTAATTGAACTACCATAAGTTGGAGCCTTTGAAAAAACACTGTACAAAATTTTGTAGTATTTCTCCTATTTACAACTGATTCCATAATCTAATGATTTTTCCTACTGCGGTCATTCACAATTAGATAACGGTCACATTGTCAAAGTTTGACAAGCGGCTAGAATTTCAAAAGAAACAGCTGTGACATTTTTCTTTTGATCACTAAATGTCCTTGAAATCAGGAGGTCAAAACTTTACATCAAAAGATGTTTTCTTTTCTATTTTGGTACACTAAATGGCCATGTCCAGAGAAAAGGAAGAATATGCCATAATGATTTTTTTGATGTTTTATCTTTATAAACATCATTACCGTAAGCTTTAGAGTTATTAAGAAGAGGGATTATCATCTAGATTTATTATGGAGCATTGCATCGTATTAAATGAAATAAACTGTCCATTCAAAAATGGTTATTGGCTATTTTGTCTTTTTACTTGACACAGCTCTGTACTGCTACTATGACAAAAGTATACTGCTGTCTTCCTGGGGTTACTTAGGTCATTTTATACTACAAAGGGTTTACACATCCTTTGAAAACAGATTTTACTGTTAGGAACAGGATGAAAGGTGGAGATGGGAGAATTGAAAAAAGTAATTAGATTTCTTTACCAGTTGTAAATAAAACTATAAATCATATTATGTTATTATATATCACAAGCAATAGTGCACTGTCCTAGCAATAATTGGAAGCCACTTGGAGACTTTAGGTCAATTAGCAGTCAATAAACAGGTTATTTTGTGAGTCAATTTCTTATTTTTCTGCATTTTGCTCTTATTTCATAAATTTATTGAAAGCTAAAATCACATGACTTATATATAGCGTATATCTGAAACTGGACCAAAAGAGCAGTGTCTGAGCAATCCTATGATACAATTTACATGTAATCTAATGATATCGTTTACATCTCTATAGGGCCTTAAAAAGGAGATACAGTAACTTTCATAAGTATATCCCTTTAATTTTTCCTTATTTTTACTTTACTTTTTTAAGTTTCATAAACATTTTTGAAACTTGAAATCACGTGATTAATCTATTTGGACATATAACAATAGAAAATTGTCTTAGATATCATTTTGCATAATTTTCAGCTCTTTATGATCATCTGAGGTTATGACAGAAGGACATTTGTATGTATATCCCTTTATTGTTTCGCATTTTTTCCCATTATTTTACATGTATTTATTTATTTATTATTTTTTTTGCATTCATAAAAATCAATACATTTAATAATATGATTTATATATCTGAATACCGGCAAATATGCCTTAGTTAAGGCAATTATTTGACACCATTTTCAGCTATTAAGGACCACCAGAGGTTGAGGTACAAATACTTTTGTAAGTATGCCCTTTAGTTTTTCGCCATTTATCATTAAGTACATGTATTAACGTTTTTGATAATATTTCTGAAAGTTTTGATCATATGTTGAAATTATCTGATTGCATGCCAACAGATAATTGTCTAAACAACCATTTGATGCCACTATCTGGTCTTTATAATCACAGGAGGACTAGAAACAAGAACTTTTGTACGTACGAGTATACCCCATTCATTTTTCCGCATTTTTCCCCTCTATCTTCTATGCTTTCACAAAATATTACTACTTTGGGTCATATGATTTATGCTTTTTAGCCAGAGGCTGTTAATTTATAGACTTCGACTTAAAGCTATTCATTTTAGTTGGTTGGGGCCGGAGCTCCTTGTCTGTTGCTTGGCCCACCGGGGTCCAACTGGTGTTTTTCTTTTGCTCCGGAGTTAGTAGGTTATTCGGCGCCCAGGGATCTCCATCGTCGGGCAGCTTACTCGGTCTGTGAGTCCTTGTTTTTGATTCATCAGGATGTTTATCATGATTTATTTGTTTGTTCTTGATGATGACTAGTTAGAGATTCACCACGAGGACCGAAGAACTTACTAAATGTTATGAACCACTGCAGAAGCTGAGGGTGAGGTTAGGATCCTGTAAAACCGGTTTAAGCCCGCCAGTAACTTTGTGTTACTGATCATTCCAAGGCGATACTTCTGTGGTGGTTCTTTTTGTTTTATGTCTTGGTGTTTAAAATTTTTTGTGCTGTTGGCGCCTTATGTATGTTTTCATATTTTTAATTAAGTAAAGGTAACTGAGTGACCACCTATTGGGAAATAGCTGCTCATTCGGCTTACGATATGTTTCATGGTATAAGTGCCTGATTGTTAGTTTGGTTTTTTCCCACCTCGGTTTTTGGAGTGGGAGTCTCTTTCTGATTGCGCCTTTTCCTGATTTTTGCCTGCTTGTACCTTTCGATAAAACTTTAACGTAAGTATGACGGGAACAAGAACGCGTACGGGAATATGGAAGACTGAGGTGACTACAGTAGTTCTATGCATTAGTACAGTCGAGCTAAAATGCGGAAAAAATAATAAGGTATAATAACAAAAAATATTGTATCTTGACCTCTGAATGCCCTTGATAGCTGAAAATGGTGTCAAATGATGGCTTTGACATTGTTCAATAAGTTTGTATTCATAAACATACATAAACGTATAGAACAAAGTCAAAACCATCATTTGACACCATTTTCAGATATTAAGTGCCTTCAGAGACCAAGAAACACGAATTTTTGCTGTTAATGGTTTCTAGAAGTCTATATATAGACATTCGGTGATAAGATAATATTCATAGTTGGAATGTTGGTACCATGAAGGGTTGAGTTTCATTTCATGGCAACGGATAACTAGGCACTTGCCTGAGTGGTGGGGCTAGAGATTAAAATCAAGACCATTGTAAAATTGATAATTATACTGCTGTGTAGCTCTTACAAAGATGTACAAGTAGGCAATGATCAGTAAATGGTGCAATCAGAAAGAAAATCCCAATCCAAAACCCGGGGGGGTATGGGGGAAACCTAAATTGATAATTATGTACCAGTGTTCTTTTTTCTTTTGCTCCGGGTTTCAGTTAGTCATTCGGCACCCAAGGATCTCCATCGTCGGGCAGCTAACTGAATCTGTTGAGTCCTCGTTTTTGATTCATCAGGGTGGATATCATGATTTATTTGTTTGTCCTTGATGATTCATTGACTAGTTAGAGATTTACCACGAGGACAGAACAACTAAATACATGTTTTGAACCACTGCAGAAGATGAGGGTGAGGTTAAGCGCCAGTAAAACCAGTATAAGCCCCCCCCCCCCCCCCCCAATAATTTTATATTACTAATCGTTCCAAAGCAATACTTCTGTTGTGGTCCTAATTGTTTTGTGTTTTGGAGTCGATATTTTGTGCTGTTTAAGCCTTATGTACGTTTTCATATTTTGAGTTAAGTTCGGATTACTGAGTGTCCGCCTATTGAATAGCTGCTTACCATGTGCTTTCTTGGTATAAGTACCTAAGTGTCATTTTTAGTTTTTTCCACCCCTCGATTTGTGGAGTGGGAATTATTTTCTGATTACGCCATTTCCTGATCGTTGCCTACTTGTACATTTTAAATACAAAGAAAACATATTATAAGCCGAGTGAGCAGCTATTCTCCAATAGGTGGCCAGTCAGTTACCCAAACCTAACTCAAAATATGAAAACGCACATAAGGTGCAAACAGCACAAAAAATCAACACCAAGGCATAAAACAATAAGAACCACAACAGAAGTATCGTCTTAGAATGATCAGTAGTATAAAATAACTGGCGGGCTTATACTAGTTTTACATGGCCGTTACCTCACCATTAGCTTCTGCAGTGGTTCACAACATTTAGTTAGTTGTTCGGTCCTCGTAGTGAATCTCTAACTAGTCAATTAATCCCCAAGGACAAACAAGAGTCCATATCTTGACAACAACTCTTCCTAAAGCATTCATAATTCATACATTTTAGGTTTCTTGTCATAGGACCACTGGGTCGTAGACGGGGATGGGGCTAGAGTTATATGATTTATATATCTGAATATTGATAAACAGAACATTATACTAGCAATAATTTGATTTCATTTTCAAATCTTTGAGGCAATCAGAGGCCAAATAAAAATAAAACTGAGATGCTTGAATAGCAGTGAACATATCATTGAGAAAGGGTATGGGCCATACCGCAGTTTCGGCTACTTAAGCCTCTTCAGTGACCCTATAAGATTTGGCAACATGGAACCAAAGAGAATTACTACGATTTTGTAATCTTTTAACAGGGTAGTCAATACAAGGACTAGTATAATTCAAATGGGGCCAAATATATTCAACGTTGGTTAGAAAATGAATGTGCCAAAGCACAAAGAATTGTTGGAGGTTTACCCCTATGTTTGTTGTGCATTTTATGTCTCTACTATTATTTTATCATGGTTCTTGACATTTAAAATGAAATATTTTATGTATCTGAATACAGGCTAATTGAAATAACTTCAAACTTGACTAAAACAAAGTTTTAAACAGCATTCAAAATTTTTCTCCCCTACTAGTTTACAATTAACAACACTAAAATACACCCGTATTGATATACATATAATACTTTGAACATGGATAAATACCTTTGTGGTGTACAAAATGTGGCATATTTAGTACTTCTGGTTTTGCCTTCCAAATGTTTCATTTATAACTAGATGAAACAATGAATTGTTTTGTATTTAAAAGAACTGATTTTGGCAAATTACATGCTACAGACGTACAGATGAACATACCAAAATGGTCAGTTGTACATACAAACACTCGGACACGCACAAAAACGAGTAACCTGGATCAGTTATAATGTTTCACGCCAGCAAGATAAAAGTATCTAAAAGTGCCATGCCATCGATCAACATGTTGCTTGAAAGTGGGTGGGGTAACTAGGCATGGAAAAAACCTACATTATAGAGAATTTGTTGCACTTTATGGCCTTCAAATGCATTTGGAAATGTATTAATTTATTCACTGGCAAAGTGTTGTCATAGATATGCATTTTTTTATCAACCAAAAAAGCACGAGTGACTTCTACAAGTTTACACTTAAAAAAAATTACCATTTTTTCTAAACAACCTCAGTCGGTAATTTTCTCATTTTCACAAAGGTGAATCAATTTATTTCAGTATTTTTTTTCATATTACATCAGCTAAGCAATTCGCCCTGAATCTTTTATTTGTTTGGAACATACGCAACATTGTTAAATCAAAAGTTAATATCTTAAAAAGTGACCCCTCATAATCTTTAAAGACCACCATCTTGGACGCCATCTTGGATTTCTCAGCCGCACCAAAATATAATGCTTGGAACATGGACTGACACCTTTCTGGTGTACAAAATGTGGCACATTTAGTACTCTGGTTTTGCCTTCCAAATGTTTCATTTATAACTAGCTGAAACTATTAATTGTTTTATATATAAAAGAACTGATTTCGGCAAATTACATGCTACAGACATACTGATGAACAGACCAAAATGGTCAGCTGTGCATAAAACACTCAGATACACACAAAGACAAAGTGTAACCTGGAGCAATTATATAATGTTTCACGCCAGCAAGATAATAGTATCTAAAAGTGCCATGCCGTCGACCATTTTTGTTTACACCTGTTGCTTGAAAGTGGGTGGGGTAACTTGGCATGGAAAAAACCAACATTATAAAGAATTATATGCACTTTATGGCACTGAAATGCATTTTGAAATAAATCAAGTTATTCACCGGCAAAGTAGTTGCATAAATATGCATTGTTTCATTAACCAAAATAGCACAAGTGACTTATACAAGTTTATGCTTTCAAAAAATTGCCGATTTTTTCTAAACCACCGAAGTTGGTATTTTTCTCATTTTCACAAAGGTGAATTAATTTATTTTAGTATTTATTTCATATTACATCAGCCAAGTAATTGGCACATAATATAATTTGACTCTGTAGTCCAAATGAGGTATTTTCATAACTTTAAAAACAAAAAACTTAGGTGAAACAGTAGATTTTAGGGGAAAATTGACCTTGACCGTCAGTTTGACCTTGACCTTGATGTTGTTGCTCACCAATACATATTTGATGTTAAAGCCTTATTCATTTAGAACATATTCAAACATATTGCTTAATCAGAAGTTTCCATATACAAAAGTTATTATTGTTTAAAAAAGTGACCCCTAATAATTTTTAAAGGCCGCCATCTTGGACGCCATCTTGGATTTCTCAGCCCGCACCAAAATCGGACACTTCAGTCTTGTTATTTCAAAAACTTCAGGATATGGCAAACATTTTGGCATATACCATTTAATGTGGTACTTTTGTGGTGACCCCATCCCCAAATAGGTCTTGAAAGTCACCCTACTATGAGACCTGTGAGTTGATAGATGCAGACAATGACAATGATAAAAAAAATTACTTTTCCAGAAATAGTGAGCCAATTTTTATGAAGCTTTTGGTCTAGCATTTGGGACTCCAGCCTATCATTGTTTTGCCAAATGAGGAGATAGGTAATAAGATAACCACATCTCAGGTGAGCGTTTACAGGACTTGGTTCTCTGAGAGCCAACTCATCAGGAAAACATGTCTGTGAAATGAATACCCCCTCAAACCCCACTTTTATATAGTATGCTGGGGTATACCTATTTTTCTTATTTTTGCTCCAAAACATAGATTGTGGGTACTCGTTAGAACTGCCTCGGCGAGGTGGTTCTAACGTGAACCCACAATCTATGTTTTGAGCAAAAATAAGAAAAATATCAAAAATTTTCCAATGAAATTTTCAATTTTTAGATCTGAAAAAAATCTCTGTATATTGCATGGGCATGTTTTCGTAATGTGTTAAAAACTTTTTCCTTTTCAAATAAGCTGAACATTTTGTTTATCCTGCTCATTAGTTTCAAAATGAAAACTGTATAATTGGCAGTTTTAGCTTGAGTGGTAGCATATTCTCACATCACATTTCTTTTGTGAAGATTTAGTACTGAATATATACTCCTCGCCAAAAATTTAGCATAATGCAAAAGGGAAATGCAAGGAATTTTAACAATTTAAATTTAGTTGAGCTGTATGTTATTTTCAACAGAAAATTTCATTATATTCTGACACCAAAATGTTCTGACATTAGGCAGCCATCCAAGCAATCATTTGAGGCTTATTTTCACTTAAGATGGCAAAACTGAGTAGAAGCAATTTGTTGTCATAAACATATTAATTGATGTATGCCTGAAGCCATAGGGGCGGATGCCATGTCCAGATCTGCCTATTAAGGTCAGAAATTAGGTCAAAGTTCAATGAGTGCAAAAGTTAAGAAACGTTACCACAGCTGAATATGCAAGTATAATCATGGCCAAACTTAGTGATTTGAATGCTGAGATTTGGTATACTAGTGGCTAAATAATAAACTAAGGGGTTGTATATGACACGTTATCAAGTATGTTTGTCTGAACCAGGGTATAAAAGGTCAAAAGGTCAATAAGTGCAATTTAGCAACTTTTCAGAGAAATACACCAATGTCATTAGAATGATGGAAAATCTTTGGCTTAAACTCCTTTTATTGATGAATTTATATTAAATTTGTTCAAACAAATACATTTAAAACATTACTGAATAGGTCACAGCTCAGACTCAGACATTTATTTTTAAATTGCACTTACCATTTTCATAACAACACATTTGCTAAAATGGTAAACTTCTTTTAAATAGTTCGCCATGAACCCCGCAGTACAATAGTGTCTATAGAAATAGTTTTACAGGAATAAATTCACATGAATATCCTGATTTATAGTCCAGATAATGCTGGTTGACATTCATGGGCAATTCAAGATGACCGCCAAATTACAAGATGGCCGCCAAAATAAGGGTTTTTGATAGAAATTCATGCATATGTAAGCTAAAATCTAAACATATGGCATTTAAAGTGGAGAATACATAAAACTAAATATTTAAATAATTTTGAAACAAGAAGAAATTCAAGAAAAAAATATATGGCTTAAAAATCCAAGATGGCTGCATTAAACAAGAGGACCAATGGTCCTGTAGCTCACCTGAGAGATTTGCTCATTGTAAGCTTAAAGGTCAGATGATGATACCCCGGAGCCCTGAGTTCTGATCTGACCTGACCCAAAACATAATGCAACCTTCCCCTACCTCATTGAAGCTTTAGTTTTAATTTGATCGTGATAGGCCCAGCGGTCTTAAATACATTAATACTTACAAGTGATAACGGATTGACGGACGCCGGCTTGAGCACCATCCTATAAGCTCATCTTGTGAGCCTTCTACGAGCTGTGCATTTTAGTAAACACAAATAAACACAAAGACATGAATTCACTTTTATATAATTGTTATCTGCATTTCACTGACACTGAATGTTTTAAATTTATGTACACATTATGGAAGGCGCGGATATTGGCGCTCAATGGTCAACCGAGATGGAGGAAACCGGAGAATCTGGAAAAAACCACCAATCTAAGATGGGCGACTACTACCCTGCCACATCACTTGATCCGCACAAACGAGACATGGACTGTTTTGAAGGTACTGGATAGGGTTTACGGGCAGGAATATGGTAAGATAGGCTCAGATTGGGTAGGCTAGGATAGGGCAAAGTATGAATGGTATGTGGTATGGCACTGGGTTTTAAAGCTGTTCGATTTGTAGAGACTACCAACGGTAATATGGGGATGGTGAAGGTTTGGTTTGGTTAAGCTTTGATGGAACCAGGCAATATTTTTTCAGCCATGTTGTAATAAAGCCGCAACTTTTTGCTATGAGCTAGGACTTTAAAGTGTCTTGATTGCTCAGGTACTCTACTACCAGGCTACCACACTCCCCTGGTGTATGGTAGGTTTAGGAACAGTGGGTTGGTATATTGTAACAGGTGAAAAAGTTACTGTTTTTACCATTTGCCTCGAGCGAGTATCGAACCAGGAGGTGATAAGCCAACACACTATTGCATGGCTGTAAAGCCAACTTGTACAGCAAACCATATCGTATTCGACTGGACATTCTCTGATCTATTTGGTTGATCATTTAATGTTAATCACCTAATGAAACAGGTCAACGTTTGCCTATGATTACAATTAGAGATAGGCGGGGTTCAACAGGGGTGGGTGTGGATGCTTAAGATAAGACTTGCATCTTCTAGTAACTATGTACAAAAACTTTTGGGCTTAGTTTTGTATATTTGGGGATGTTGGGTTTGTGAACAAGTTAATGGTGTTGGTTCAATTTTTGTGTGTTTACCTGTACTGTAGGAAAGTATTCTACTTTGGGCCTCACAATATTTCGTGGTTATATTAGGTAGGGTTGCACATTTACTATTGTATAATGGAAGTGGTATTGGCCGCTTTGGTGATAGGTTTCTGTAATGCTAGTCAGTGGCATCCGACTTTCATTGACTGGGTATGGTGCACTGCATTGTTTGTAATCAAGGTCAATTTTACTTAACAGTGTTAACGTACATAATCCTAGAGCCCTTTCCTCCATATGCAAATTGTCAATGATTTAAAAATTGTCTTTCTGGGATATGCCCTCTGAAATCACTACATCAAGGGTTTGACAGCTAAAATTATACATTTTACATGCAAAGATTTACGACTGGCTAGAATAGAGCCTGCATTAGAGTTGGTATTTTGTAACACAAAAAATTGAACCATACTCCCGAGCTAATCTTTACAACCAGTTATCTAAAGTTAACCAATATAAAAAAAGTTCCGGCTGTGTAAAAACATTTGGACATCTGTGTAGATAGCTCATTTTGCTAGTACATTTCGAACATAATCCTAGAGCCCCTTTCCTCCATATGCAAATTGCCGATGGTCTTAAAAAGACAGGACATATTTTGTCTTTCCGGGGTATGCCCTCTGAAATCACTACATCAAGGATTTGACAGCTAAAATTATACATTCTACATGCAAAGATTTACGACTGGCTAGAATAGAGCCTGCATTAGAGTTGGTATTTTGTAACACAAAAAAAACTTGAACCATACTCCCGAGCTAACCTTACATCCAGTTATCTAAAGTTAACCAATATAAAAAAGATCTGGCTGTGTAAAAACATTTGGACATCTGTGTGGATAGCTCATTCTATAAAGATAATGTTCAGTGTTTCTTCAAATGGAGCTCTGATAGGAGGCATGTGATTTTCTATGTATCATCATTTGATGCCATTTTCAGCTTTTTAGGGCTTTTGGGTGCTGAGATACAAGTCATTCTGTAGGTTTACCCGTTTAATGTTTCCATTTTTCATTCCCACTTATGAAGTTTTCATTAAAATTCATGAAATTGAAAATCAGATCATTATTATCTCAATTATCGTTTGGGCCTGAAATTAGTTTATTTATAGATTTTTAGCGATTTTCCTGTCATTTTAAAGTTTTCATTAAAATTCATGAATATGCAAATTAGATCACTAGCATTACCACTGGTGGATGAAAGGGCAATGTCTAAGCTTTATAACAAATCCAGGCTCAGTGGTCTAGGACAAGTAACAGCGGAGATATGACCATTTTTGTATGCCCACCCCTATGCTCAAGAATCATGTCGATGGTTGCCATGGAAACCATGCATTTTTCATAGTGCAAAAAGAGTTTATCTTTGAGGACAAACTTTCTTTGCATTTCTGGGGTCCCACTGAATGATTTGGCACCCATAAAAAATTGTCATGGGGGTGCAAGGTAGGTCAAATTAGCTCCCGGGGAATTTTACGAATATCTTCGTAATTTTGCACTCAAATGACCTTTAACCTTGCTAGGACATATGCTTAGCACTCTCATTTGTTATGCTATAAACGCGACATGCATAATAAGTGTATATAATGTAGTTTCGGTGAAAATTTGTGGAAAATACAGCAAAGGAATGACACTGAAAAGAGTTTTCATACATTTTCTTGTTATTTTGCACCCAGTTGACCTTTGACCTAATTCTGAGACCCAGGGCCATTTACAGACTTGGCATCCACCCCTATATGTCAAAGTACATGTCTAGGAACACTATCAGCATGGATGCCAGCTTCTACCCCATTTTGCCATCTAAAGATTTTTTTCATGGATTGGATGGCTGCCTACATAGAATGTACCAACAAAAACTTTATTGGATACTGCTCAAAACTGATAAGGAAATAATTACGTACCTGTATGTGCAATATGGTTAAAAAAATGATCATTTGGAAATAAAAAAGCCATTTTGTACATGAACTCAAAAACTTTGATGTTTTCATCAGACAAACATTATCATGCTCATCGGTGTCCCACATTATATGGCTTTATCAATGGTCAAGTGTCAACAAAGTTTGACATTGAGGCAGAATGCCCTGGCCCCCCAAGCCAGCTTTGTTACGTCTCCTGTTAACAGTTCTGGTACAAGCACAGATTTTGCTACTGCCCAAGATGTTTAGAACATGTAGCTGTATGTTTATGAATGACCAAACGAAACAGAAGTCTGCCATAGAAAGAAAAAGCCTTGGTATCCCAGACAGTGACTCATCAGTGAAGTCATTGGTTTGGTCATACTTGGCAATTTAACAGATAATTTGAGCCGCCTCGTGGGAAAACCAACAATGTGGTTTCCGAACAGGTCCGACACAAACCGGCCTGTACAGCTACAGAAGCAGGCTAGAAGCTTGAAATTTTGCAGTTAAGTAGTTGAGGAATTGTACTATCCGAGTAGCGAAAACAAAGGCGCTGATCAGCTTCGCGGTGACCGCGAAGCTGATCTGCACCTTTGTTTTCGCCTATGCAGATTGTTGGTTTTCCCATGAGGTGGCTCATTTGGCTCTGGATTATCCCAAAATGTCTGACAATTACAGACTGGGTCAGCACACCCCTTTGTGCTATCAGTCCTTTATTTGCAATGTTTTGAAACATAGTTTTTGTACATGAGGGTACCCCCAATAAAAATGGGAGCCATATATAGTGCAACTTATTTTAGCAAATAAGCATGCCACAACTTTATTACACATATGGCATTGTATGCCATTGTCTACAAAATATCTAATACTTACATTTTTCATATTTTTTAGATTTTGGGAAAGTATGCAATGTTTGGCGAGGAGTATATTTCTGCTGCCATATTTCCTCTTCTGCTTCATGCAAGAAGAGCATTTTCAGTTGGTTGTGCAAGAAATGTGCTTGGATTCAAGGTAATAGTAAAATGGCTCTGGGTAGCTGACCCTAGGATAATATAGCTGTTTATTGTGGATGTATTAAAGCACCAATACAAACACAATCTTACCCGTAACCAGTTCTTAAGTTTTCTACAGGGCTAAAATTTACATTTTTCAAGGTATTTTTGTGGCAAAAATATGTGCGCTGCTTAGAACGACAAAAGATCTGGGCGATCATGTTGGTCAGGTGGTAGAGCATAGGATTTTGTATCGTGAGGTCCTAGGTTTGATCCTCATATAGGCTCCATATGTTAGTTTAAACATATTTTATGGCAACTTTTTGCATGTATATGTATGCAATGGGGTTGGGCCACAAGTTCTTCCAACTGTAACGAACAGCCGAGCCAAGCCACAGCAAACCCTGTCGGTGGAAAAGCATGCTCATCCACCAAGGGTTGTGAGTCAACACTTACTTGATTCACAAAGTTTCGAGTTTCTAATTTGCATATTCCAAGCACTCAAGATGCCGCTAATATGTTGCACCAACGTATTCCATCAAGGGAGCCAAGCCACAGCAAACACCGGTGGAAAAGCATGCTCATCCACCGAGGGTGGTTTACTGCGCTATATAGTCAACACTTACTCGATTCACAAAGTTTTGAGTTTCTAATTTGCATATTCCAAGAACTCAAGATGCCGTTAATATGTTGCACTAACCGGTGCGACACCGCTCAAAATTTATCACTCCGCCGTACCCCACGAAAATAGTGCATTTGAAAATTTTGCCTAGGTGAGTTTGACACTGTATTACGAGCACATTTATTTGTGTCTGTTTTATATTTAGTATGCACTGCAAAGTATCACTAGTGTACGACATTTGGGTGTGCAAAACACGATCTTAAAAGAGACTATTTCTCGTCGGAAGCTTCTGTCTGTAAACTACCCCCTCCTCAAATCTGCACCATTCTAGAGGGTAAAACCCAACCTTAGGGTGGTTGCAAAACGGAATACCGGAAAAACTCAACGGTCAACCCCCCTTTGAACTAGGCTCGTTGGGTAGATGTATGGCTGAGCTATAAGGCGAGGGGAGTCCTTTTGGTCATAAAATGTTTGGTAACAGCTGGGAGTGTCACAAAGTGCGACAATTTGCATTGTGGCCTATGGACAATTTTTGACTGGTGTCACTCCTTAGAAGCTGAATGTCAAAATTTTTACTTTTGGTATAGTCAGTCGTTGCTTAGTGGAATTCTCCTCGGATCTGGCTCAAACTTTGATTATGACAAAAATTTCAAACTTTTATCAATTTTTGTAAAATTTTACAAAAATTTGAATTTTTGAAAAATTGAAAAAGTTAAAATCCATTAAAATTCGATTAAAAATGTGATTTTTGGCCAGATGTAGACTTAAAACTGGCCTAAGTCATGTTATAATGTTGAATTACGCTGTTTGTTAGTGTTTTGTACAATTTTGGACGCGGATAGTCATCATTTTGATAAGTTTGGACTGTAAATTGGGTTATTCAGAGGGTCATTTCGGTCCCATTTTCTAGTGCTATTGCTGTCACTCAGCACTTAGAAGACATTGGGACATGAGCAACAACCGTGGTAAACCTTTGTACTTACCTTGGGCAAGGTCACAGTGAATGTCAAAGGTCAAGGTCACCCAGGGTCAAAGGTCAAGGCCACAAAAATTAACGAAAAGAGCATTTTTGCTCAATTTTTAGGTTGTAAATTTCTTCTTGTGTAGCTGTTTTGGTTCAAGGTCACAGTTCAGAGGTCAAAGGTCAAGGTCATTTGAAGGTCACATGTGGTACATAAATATCTTAACATTAAATGTATAGCAGTTTAATGCTTAGGTTTGGTTGTTTTGAACGCTTGTTGGGCAATATGTCTGACCACCATATTTGCAATTTTGGTCAAAATAGCATGTTTTTGCATGGGGGTACCTAGAATTGAAAGACCCCATGCATCCTCATTTTGTGTTCTTTCTCAACAAAATACTTATCAAGCATCTTATATTTTGGGGAAGAGTGTATCGCAAAGAAATTTTCTTGTTCGCGATAAAAACAAATTTTCCTCAAGGTGCGACACCGCTCAAAATTTATCACTCCGCCGTACCCCACGAAAATAGTGCATTTGAAAATTTTGCCTAGGTGAGTTTGACACTGTATTACGAGCACATTTATTTGTGTCTGTTTTATATTTAGTATGCACTGCAAAGTATCACTAGTGTACGACATTTGGGTGTGCAAAACACGATCTTAAAAGAGACTATTTCTCGTCGGAAGCTTCTGTCTGTAAACTACCCCCTCCTCAAATCTGCACCATTCTAGAGGGTAAAACCCAACCTTAGGGTGGTTGCAAAACGGAATACCGGAAAAACTCAACGGTCAACCCCCCTTTGAACTAGGCTCGTTGGGTAGATGTATGGCTGAGCTATAAGGCGAGGGGAGTCCTTTTGGTCATAAAATGTTTGGTAACAGCTGGGAGTGTCACAAAGTGCGACAATTTGCATTGTGGCCTATGGACAATTTTTGACTGGTGTCACTCCTTAGAAGCTGAATGTCAAAATTTTTACTTTTGGTATAGTCAGTCGTTGCTTAGTGGAATTCTCCTCGGATCTGGCTCAAACTTTGATTATGACAAAAATTTCAAACTTTTATCAATTTTTGTAAAATTTTACAAAAATTTGAATTTTTGAAAAATTGAAAAAGTTAAAATCCATTAAAATTCGATTAAAAATGTGATTTTTGGCCAGATGTAGACTTAAAACTGGCCTAAGTCATGTTATAATGTTGAATTACGCTGTTTGTTAGTGTTTTGTACAATTTTGGACGCGGATAGTCATCATTTTGATAAGTTTGGACTGTAAATTGGGTTATTCAGAGGGTCATTTCGGTCCCATTTTCTAGTGCTATTGCTGTCACTCAGCACTTAGAAGACATTGGGACATGAGCAACAACCGTGGTAAACCTTTGTACTTACCTTGGGCAAGGTCACAGTGAATGTCAAAGGTCAAGGTCACCCAGGGTCAAAGGTCAAGGCCACAAAAATTAACGAAAAGAGCATTTTTGCTCAATTTTTAGGTTGTAAATTTCTTCTTGTGTAGCTGTTTTGGTTCAAGGTCACAGTTCAGAGGTCAAAGGTCAAGGTCATTTGAAGGTCACATGTGGTACATAAATATCTTAACATTAAATGTATAGCAGTTTAATGCTTAGGTTTGGTTGTTTTGAACGCTTGTTGGGCAATATGTCTGACCACCATATTTGCAATTTTGGTCAAAATAGCATGTTTTTGCATGGGGGTACCTAGAATTGAAAGACCCCATGCATCCTCATTTTGTGTTCTTTCTCAACAAAATACTTATCAAGCATCTTATATTTTGGGGAAGAGTGTATCGCAAAGAAATTTTCTTGTTCGCGATAAAAACAAATTTTCCTCAAGGTGCGACACCGCTCAAAATTTATCACTCCGCCGTACCCCACGAAAATAGTGCATTTGAAAATTTTGCCTAGGTGAGTTTGACACTGTATTACGAGCACATTTATTTGTGTCTGTTTTATATTTAGTATGCACTGCAAAGTATCACTAGTGTACGACATTTGGGTGTGCAAAACACGATCTTAAAAGAGACTATTTCTCGTCGGAAGCTTCTGTCTGTAAACTACCCCCTCCTCAAATCTGCACCATTCTAGAGGGTAAAACCCAACCTTAGGGTGGTTGCAAAACGGAATACCGGAAAAACTCAACGGTCAACCCCCCTTTGAACTAGGCTCGTTGGGTAGATGTATGGCTGAGCTATAAGGCGAGGGGAGTCCTTTTGGTCATAAAATGTTTGGTAACAGCTGGGAGTGTCACAAAGTGCGACAATTTGCATTGTGGCCTATGGACAATTTTTGACTGGTGTCACTCCTTAGAAGCTGAATGTCAAAATTTTTACTTTTGGTATAGTCAGTCGTTGCTTAGTGGAATTCTCCTCGGATCTGGCTCAAACTTTGATTATGACAAAAATTTCAAACTTTTATCAATTTTTGTAAAATTTTACAAAAATTTGAATTTTTGAAAAATTGAAAAAGTTAAAATCCATTAAAATTCGATTAAAAATGTGATTTTTGGCCAGATGTAGACTTAAAACTGGCCTAAGTCATGTTATAATGTTGAATTACGCTGTTTGTTAGTGTTTTGTACAATTTTGGACGCGGATAGTCATCATTTTGATAAGTTTGGACTGTAAATTGGGTTATTCAGAGGGTCATTTCGGTCCCATTTTCTAGTGCTATTGCTGTCACTCAGCACTTAGAAGACATTGGGACATGAGCAACAACCGTGGTAAACCTTTGTACTTACCTTGGGCAAGGTCACAGTGAATGTCAAAGGTCAAGGTCACCCAGGGTCAAAGGTCAAGGCCACAAAAATTAACGAAAAGAGCATTTTTGCTCAATTTTTAGGTTGTAAATTTCTTCTTGTGTAGCTGTTTTGGTTCAAGGTCACAGTTCAGAGGTCAAAGGTCAAGGTCATTTGAAGGTCACATGTGGTACATAAATATCTTAACATTAAATGTATAGCAGTTTAATGCTTAGGTTTGGTTGTTTTGAACGCTTGTTGGGCAATATGTCTGACCACCATATTTGCAATTTTGGTCAAAATAGCATGTTTTTGCATGGGGGTACCTAGAATTGAAAGACCCCATGCATCCTCATTTTGTGTTCTTTCTCAACAAAATACTTATCAAGCATCTTATATTTTGGGGAAGAGTGTATCGCAAAGAAATTTTCTTGTTCGCGATAAAAACAAATTTTCCTCAAGGTGCGACACCGCTCAAAATTTATCACTCCGCCGTACCCCACGAAAATAGTGCATTTGAAAATTTTGCCTAGGTGAGTTTGACACTGTATTACGAGCACATTTATTTGTGTCTGTTTTATATTTAGTATGCACTGCAAAGTATCACTAGTGTACGACATTTGGGTGTGCAAAACACGATCTTAAAAGAGACTATTTCTCGTCGGAAGCTTCTGTCTGTAAACTACCCCCTCCTCAAATCTGCACCATTCTAGAGGGTAAAACCCAACCTTAGGGTGGTTGCAAAACGGAATACCGGAAAAACTCAACGGTCAACCCCCCTTTGAACTAGGCTCGTTGGGTAGATGTATGGCTGAGCTATAAGGCGAGGGGAGTCCTTTTGGTCATAAAATGTTTGGTAACAGCTGGGAGTGTCACAAAGTGCGACAATTTGCATTGTGGCCTATGGACAATTTTTGACTGGTGTCACTCCTTAGAAGCTGAATGTCAAAATTTTTACTTTTGGTATAGTCAGTCGTTGCTTAGTGGAATTCTCCTCGGATCTGGCTCAAACTTTGATTATGACAAAAATTTCAAACTTTTATCAATTTTTGTAAAATTTTACAAAAATTTGAATTTTTGAAAAATTGAAAAAGTTAAAATCCATTAAAATTCGATTAAAAATGTGATTTTTGGCCAGATGTAGACTTAAAACTGGCCTAAGTCATGTTATAATGTTGAATTACGCTGTTTGTTAGTGTTTTGTACAATTTTGGACGCGGATAGTCATCATTTTGATAAGTTTGGACTGTAAATTGGGTTATTCAGAGGGTCATTTCGGTCCCATTTTCTAGTGCTATTGCTGTCACTCAGCACTTAGAAGACATTGGGACATGAGCAACAACCGTGGTAAACCTTTGTACTTACCTTGGGCAAGGTCACAGTGAATGTCAAAGGTCAAGGTCACCCAGGGTCAAAGGTCAAGGCCACAAAAATTAACGAAAAGAGCATTTTTGCTCAATTTTTAGGTTGTAAATTTCTTCTTGTGTAGCTGTTTTGGTTCAAGGTCACAGTTCAGAGGTCAAAGGTCAAGGTCATTTGAAGGTCACATGTGGTACATAAATATCTTAACATTAAATGTATAGCAGTTTAATGCTTAGGTTTGGTTGTTTTGAACGCTTGTTGGGCAATATGTCTGACCACCATATTTGCAATTTTGGTCAAAATAGCATGTTTTTGCATGGGGGTACCTAGAATTGAAAGACCCCATGCATCCTCATTTTGTGTTCTTTCTCAACAAAATACTTATCAAGCATCTTATATTTTGGGGAAGAGTGTATCGCAAAGAAATTTTCTTGTTCGCGATAAAAACAAATTTTCCTCAAGGTGCGACACCGCTCAAAATTTATCACTCCGCCGTACCCCACGAAAATAGTGCATTTGAAAATTTTGCCTAGGTGAGTTTGACACTGTATTACGAGCACATTTATTTGTGTCTGTTTTATATTTAGTATGCACTGCAAAGTATCACTAGTGTACGACATTTGGGTGTGCAAAACACGATCTTAAAAGAGACTATTTCTCGTCGGAAGCTTCTGTCTGTAAACTACCCCCTCCTCAAATCTGCACCATTCTAGAGGGTAAAACCCAACCTTAGGGTGGTTGCAAAACGGAATACCGGAAAAACTCAACGGTCAACCCCCCTTTGAACTAGGCTCGTTGGGTAGATGTATGGCTGAGCTATAAGGCGAGGGGAGTCCTTTTGGTCATAAAATGTTTGGTAACAGCTGGGAGTGTCACAAAGTGCGACAATTTGCATTGTGGCCTATGGACAATTTTTGACTGGTGTCACTCCTTAGAAGCTGAATGTCAAAATTTTTACTTTTGGTATAGTCAGTCGTTGCTTAGTGGAATTCTCCTCGGATCTGGCTCAAACTTTGATTATGACAAAAATTTCAAACTTTTATCAATTTTTGTAAAATTTTACAAAAATTTGAATTTTTGAAAAATTGAAAAAGTTAAAATCCATTAAAATTCGATTAAAAATGTGATTTTTGGCCAGATGTAGACTTAAAACTGGCCTAAGTCATGTTATAATGTTGAATTACGCTGTTTGTTAGTGTTTTGTACAATTTTGGACGCGGATAGTCATCATTTTGATAAGTTTGGACTGTAAATTGGGTTATTCAGAGGGTCATTTCGGTCCCATTTTCTAGTGCTATTGCTGTCACTCAGCACTTAGAAGACATTGGGACATGAGCAACAACCGTGGTAAACCTTTGTACTTACCTTGGGCAAGGTCACAGTGAATGTCAAAGGTCAAGGTCACCCAGGGTCAAAGGTCAAGGCCACAAAAATTAACGAAAAGAGCATTTTTGCTCAATTTTTAGGTTGTAAATTTCTTCTTGTGTAGCTGTTTTGGTTCAAGGTCACAGTTCAGAGGTCAAAGGTCAAGGTCATTTGAAGGTCACATGTGGTACATAAATATCTTAACATTAAATGTATAGCAGTTTAATGCTTAGGTTTGGTTGTTTTGAACGCTTGTTGGGCAATATGTCTGACCACCATATTTGCAATTTTGGTCAAAATAGCATGTTTTTGCATGGGGGTACCTAGAATTGAAAGACCCCATGCATCCTCATTTTGTGTTCTTTCTCAACAAAATACTTATCAAGCATCTTATATTTTGGGGAAGAGTGTATCGCAAAGAAATTTTCTTGTTCGCGATAAAAACAAATTTTCCTCAAGGTGCGACACCGCTCAAAATTTATCACTCCGCCGTACCCCACGAAAATAGTGCATTTGAAAATTTTGCCTAGGTGAGTTTGACACTGTATTACGAGCACATTTATTTGTGTCTGTTTTATATTTAGTATGCACTGCAAAGTATCACTAGTGTACGACATTTGGGTGTGCAAAACACGATCTTAAAAGAGACTATTTCTCGTCGGAAGCTTCTGTCTGTAAACTACCCCCTCCTCAAATCTGCACCATTCTAGAGGGTAAAACCCAACCTTAGGGTGGTTGCAAAACGGAATACCGGAAAAACTCAACGGTCAACCCCCCTTTGAACTAGGCTCGTTGGGTAGATGTATGGCTGAGCTATAAGGCGAGGGGAGTCCTTTTGGTCATAAAATGTTTGGTAACAGCTGGGAGTGTCACAAAGTGCGACAATTTGCATTGTGGCCTATGGACAATTTTTGACTGGTGTCACTCCTTAGAAGCTGAATGTCAAAATTTTTACTTTTGGTATAGTCAGTCGTTGCTTAGTGGAATTCTCCTCGGATCTGGCTCAAACTTTGATTATGACAAAAATTTCAAACTTTTATCAATTTTTGTAAAATTTTACAAAAATTTGAATTTTTGAAAAATTGAAAAAGTTAAAATCCATTAAAATTCGATTAAAAATGTGATTTTTGGCCAGATGTAGACTTAAAACTGGCCTAAGTCATGTTATAATGTTGAATTACGCTGTTTGTTAGTGTTTTGTACAATTTTGGACGCGGATAGTCATCATTTTGATAAGTTTGGACTGTAAATTGGGTTATTCAGAGGGTCATTTCGGTCCCATTTTCTAGTGCTATTGCTGTCACTCAGCACTTAGAAGACATTGGGACATGAGCAACAACCGTGGTAAACCTTTGTACTTACCTTGGGCAAGGTCACAGTGAATGTCAAAGGTCAAGGTCACCCAGGGTCAAAGGTCAAGGCCACAAAAATTAACGAAAAGAGCATTTTTGCTCAATTTTTAGGTTGTAAATTTCTTCTTGTGTAGCTGTTTTGGTTCAAGGTCACAGTTCAGAGGTCAAAGGTCAAGGTCATTTGAAGGTCACATGTGGTACATAAATATCTTAACATTAAATGTATAGCAGTTTAATGCTTAGGTTTGGTTGTTTTGAACGCTTGTTGGGCAATATGTCTGACCACCATATTTGCAATTTTGGTCAAAATAGCATGTTTTTGCATGGGGGTACCTAGAATTGAAAGACCCCATGCATCCTCATTTTGTGTTCTTTCTCAACAAAATACTTATCAAGCATCTTATATTTTGGGGAAGAGTGTATCGCAAAGAAATTTTCTTGTTCGCGATAAAAACAAATTTTCCTCAAGGTGCGACACCGCTCAAAATTTATCACTCCGCCGTACCCCACGAAAATAGTGCATTTGAAAATTTTGCCTAGGTGAGTTTGACACTGTATTACGAGCACATTTATTTGTGTCTGTTTTATATTTAGTATGCACTGCAAAGTATCACTAGTGTACGACATTTGGGTGTGCAAAACACGATCTTAAAAGAGACTATTTCTCGTCGGAAGCTTCTGTCTGTAAACTACCCCCTCCTCAAATCTGCACCATTCTAGAGGGTAAAACCCAACCTTAGGGTGGTTGCAAAACGGAATACCGGAAAAACTCAACGGTCAACCCCCCTTTGAACTAGGCTCGTTGGGTAGATGTATGGCTGAGCTATAAGGCGAGGGGAGTCCTTTTGGTCATAAAATGTTTGGTAACAGCTGGGAGTGTCACAAAGTGCGACAATTTGCATTGTGGCCTATGGACAATTTTTGACTGGTGTCACTCCTTAGAAGCTGAATGTCAAAATTTTTACTTTTGGTATAGTCAGTCGTTGCTTAGTGGAATTCTCCTCGGATCTGGCTCAAACTTTGATTATGACAAAAATTTCAAACTTTTATCAATTTTTGTAAAATTTTACAAAAATTTGAATTTTTGAAAAATTGAAAAAGTTAAAATCCATTAAAATTCGATTAAAAATGTGATTTTTGGCCAGATGTAGACTTAAAACTGGCCTAAGTCATGTTATAATGTTGAATTACGCTGTTTGTTAGTGTTTTGTACAATTTTGGACGCGGATAGTCATCATTTTGATAAGTTTGGACTGTAAATTGGGTTATTCAGAGGGTCATTTCGGTCCCATTTTCTAGTGCTATTGCTGTCACTCAGCACTTAGAAGACATTGGGACATGAGCAACAACCGTGGTAAACCTTTGTACTTACCTTGGGCAAGGTCACAGTGAATGTCAAAGGTCAAGGTCACCCAGGGTCAAAGGTCAAGGCCACAAAAATTAACGAAAAGAGCATTTTTGCTCAATTTTTAGGTTGTAAATTTCTTCTTGTGTAGCTGTTTTGGTTCAAGGTCACAGTTCAGAGGTCAAAGGTCAAGGTCATTTGAAGGTCACATGTGGTACATAAATATCTTAACATTAAATGTATAGCAGTTTAATGCTTAGGTTTGGTTGTTTTGAACGCTTGTTGGGCAATATGTCTGACCACCATATTTGCAATTTTGGTCAAAATAGCATGTTTTTGCATGGGGGTACCTAGAATTGAAAGACCCCATGCATCCTCATTTTGTGTTCTTTCTCAACAAAATACTTATCAAGCATCTTATATTTTGGGGAAGAGTGTATCGCAAAGAAATTTTCTTGTTCGCGATAAAAACAAATTTTCCTCAAGGTGCGACACCGCTCAAAATTTATCACTCCGCCGTACCCCACGAAAATAGTGCATTTGAAAATTTTGCCTAGGTGAGTTTGACACTGTATTACGAGCACATTTATTTGTGTCTGTTTTATATTTAGTATGCACTGCAAAGTATCACTAGTGTACGACATTTGGGTGTGCAAAACACGATCTTAAAAGAGACTATTTCTCGTCGGAAGCTTCTGTCTGTAAACTACCCCCTCCTCAAATCTGCACCATTCTAGAGGGTAAAACCCAACCTTAGGGTGGTTGCAAAACGGAATACCGGAAAAACTCAACGGTCAACCCCCCTTTGAACTAGGCTCGTTGGGTAGATGTATGGCTGAGCTATAAGGCGAGGGGAGTCCTTTTGGTCATAAAATGTTTGGTAACAGCTGGGAGTGTCACAAAGTGCGACAATTTGCATTGTGGCCTATGGACAATTTTTGACTGGTGTCACTCCTTAGAAGCTGAATGTCAAAATTTTTACTTTTGGTATAGTCAGTCGTTGCTTAGTGGAATTCTCCTCGGATCTGGCTCAAACTTTGATTATGACAAAAATTTCAAACTTTTATCAATTTTTGTAAAATTTTACAAAAATTTGAATTTTTGAAAAATTGAAAAAGTTAAAATCCATTAAAATTCGATTAAAAATGTGATTTTTGGCCAGATGTAGACTTAAAACTGGCCTAAGTCATGTTATAATGTTGAATTACGCTGTTTGTTAGTGTTTTGTACAATTTTGGACGCGGATAGTCATCATTTTGATAAGTTTGGACTGTAAATTGGGTTATTCAGAGGGTCATTTCGGTCCCATTTTCTAGTGCTATTGCTGTCACTCAGCACTTAGAAGACATTGGGACATGAGCAACAACCGTGGTAAACCTTTGTACTTACCTTGGGCAAGGTCACAGTGAATGTCAAAGGTCAAGGTCACCCAGGGTCAAAGGTCAAGGCCACAAAAATTAACGAAAAGAGCATTTTTGCTCAATTTTTAGGTTGTAAATTTCTTCTTGTGTAGCTGTTTTGGTTCAAGGTCACAGTTCAGAGGTCAAAGGTCAAGGTCATTTGAAGGTCACATGTGGTACATAAATATCTTAACATTAAATGTATAGCAGTTTAATGCTTAGGTTTGGTTGTTTTGAACGCTTGTTGGGCAATATGTCTGACCACCATATTTGCAATTTTGGTCAAAATAGCATGTTTTTGCATGGGGGTACCTAGAATTGAAAGACCCCATGCATCCTCATTTTGTGTTCTTTCTCAACAAAATACTTATCAAGCATCTTATATTTTGGGGAAGAGTGTATCGCAAAGAAATTTTCTTGTTCGCGATAAAAACAAATTTTCCTCAAGGTGCGACACCGCTCAAAATTTATCACTCCGCCGTACCCCACGAAAATAGTGCATTTGAAAATTTTGCCTAGGTGAGTTTGACACTGTATTACGAGCACATTTATTTGTGTCTGTTTTATATTTAGTATGCACTGCAAAGTATCACTAGTGTACGACATTTGGGTGTGCAAAACACGATCTTAAAAGAGACTATTTCTCGTCGGAAGCTTCTGTCTGTAAACTACCCCCTCCTCAAATCTGCACCATTCTAGAGGGTAAAACCCAACCTTAGGGTGGTTGCAAAACGGAATACCGGAAAAACTCAACGGTCAACCCCCCTTTGAACTAGGCTCGTTGGGTAGATGTATGGCTGAGCTATAAGGCGAGGGGAGTCCTTTTGGTCATAAAATGTTTGGTAACAGCTGGGAGTGTCACAAAGTGCGACAATTTGCATTGTGGCCTATGGACAATTTTTGACTGGTGTCACTCCTTAGAAGCTGAATGTCAAAATTTTTACTTTTGGTATAGTCAGTCGTTGCTTAGTGGAATTCTCCTCGGATCTGGCTCAAACTTTGATTATGACAAAAATTTCAAACTTTTATCAATTTTTGTAAAATTTTACAAAAATTTGAATTTTTGAAAAATTGAAAAAGTTAAAATCCATTAAAATTCGATTAAAAATGTGATTTTTGGCCAGATGTAGACTTAAAACTGGCCTAAGTCATGTTATAATGTTGAATTACGCTGTTTGTTAGTGTTTTGTACAATTTTGGACGCGGATAGTCATCATTTTGATAAGTTTGGACTGTAAATTGGGTTATTCAGAGGGTCATTTCGGTCCCATTTTCTAGTGCTATTGCTGTCACTCAGCACTTAGAAGACATTGGGACATGAGCAACAACCGTGGTAAACCTTTGTACTTACCTTGGGCAAGGTCACAGTGAATGTCAAAGGTCAAGGTCACCCAGGGTCAAAGGTCAAGGCCACAAAAATTAACGAAAAGAGCATTTTTGCTCAATTTTTAGGTTGTAAATTTCTTCTTGTGTAGCTGTTTTGGTTCAAGGTCACAGTTCAGAGGTCAAAGGTCAAGGTCATTTGAAGGTCACATGTGGTACATAAATATCTTAACATTAAATGTATAGCAGTTTAATGCTTAGGTTTGGTTGTTTTGAACGCTTGTTGGGCAATATGTCTGACCACCATATTTGCAATTTTGGTCAAAATAGCATGTTTTTGCATGGGGGTACCTAGAATTGAAAGACCCCATGCATCCTCATTTTGTGTTCTTTCTCAACAAAATACTTATCAAGCATCTTATATTTTGGGGAAGAGTGTATCGCAAAGAAATTTTCTTGTTCGCGATAAAAACAAATTTTCCTCAAGGTGCGACACCGCTCAAAATTTATCACTCCGCCGTACCCCACGAAAATAGTGCATTTGAAAATTTTGCCTAGGTGAGTTTGACACTGTATTACGAGCACATTTATTTGTGTCTGTTTTATATTTAGTATGCACTGCAAAGTATCACTAGTGTACGACATTTGGGTGTACAAAACACGATCTTAAAAGAGACTATTTCTCGTCGGAAGCTTCTGTCTGTAAACTACCCCCTCCTCAAATCTGCACCATTCTAGAGGGTAAAACCCAACCCTAGGGTGGTTGCAAAACGGAATACCGGAAAAACTCAACGGTCAACCCCCCTTTGAACTAGGCTCGTTGGGTAGATGTATGGCTGAGCTATAAGGCGAGGGAGTCCTTTTGGTCATAAAATGTTTGGTAACAGCTGGGAGTGTCACAAAGTGCGACAATTTGCATTGTGGCCTATGGACAATTTTTGACTGGTGTCACTCCTTAGAAGCTGAATGTCAAAATTTTTACTTTTGGTATAGTCAGTCGTTGCTTAGTGGAATTCTCCTCGGATCTGGCTCAAACTTTGATTATGACAAAAATTTCAAACTTTTATCAATTTTTGTAAAATTTTACAAAAATTTGAATTTTTGAAAAATTGAAAAAGTTAAAATCCATTAAAATTCGATTAAAAATGTGATTTTTGGCCAGATGTAGACTTAAAACTGGCCTAAGTCATGTTATAATGTTGAATTACGCTGTTTGTTAGTGTTTTGTACAATTTTGGACGCGGATAGTCATCATTTTGATAAGTTTGGACTGTAAATTGGGTTATTCAGAGGGTCATTTCGGTCCCATTTTCTAGTGCTATTGCTGTCACTCAGCACTTAGAAGACATTGGGACATGAGCAACAACCGTGGTAAACCTTTGTACTTACCTTGGGCAAGGTCACAGTGAATGTCAAAGGTCAAGGTCACCCAGGGTCAAAGGTCAAGGCCACAAAAATTAACGAAAAGAGCATTTTTGCTCAATTTTTAGGTTGTAAATTTCTTCTTGTGTAGCTGTTTTGGTTCAAGGTCACAGTTCAGAGGTCAAAGGTCAAGGTCATTTGAAGGTCACATGTGGTACATAAATATCTTAACATTAAATGTATAGCAGTTTAATGCTTAGGTTTGGTTGTTTTGAACGCTTGTTGGGCAATATGTCTGACCACCATATTTGCAATTTTGGTCAAAATAGCATGTTTTTGCATGGGGGTACCTAGAATTGAAAGACCCCATGCATCCTCATTTTGTGTTCTTTCTCAACAAAATACTTATCAAGCATCTTATATTTTGGGGAAGAGTGTATCGCAAAGAAATTTTCTTGTTCGCGATAAAAACAAATTTTCCTCAAGGTGCGACACCGCTCAAAATTTATCACTCCGCCGTACCCCACGAAAATAGTGCATTTGAAAATTTTGCCTAGGTGAGTTTGACACTGTATTACGAGCACATTTATTTGTGTCTGTTTTATATTTAGTATGCACTGCAAAGTATCACTAGTGTACGACATTTGGGTGTGCAAAACACGATCTTAAAAGAGACTATTTCTCGTCGGAAGCTTCTGTCTGTAAACTACCCCCTCCTCAAATCTGCACCATTCTAGAGGGTAAAACCCAACCTTAGGGTGGTTGCAAAACGGAATACCGGAAAAACTCAACGGTCAACCCCCCTTTGAACTAGGCTCGTTGGGTAGATGTATGGCTGAGCTATAAGGCGAGGGGAGTCCTTTTGGTCATAAAATGTTTGGTAACAGCTGGGAGTGTCACAAAGTGCGACAATTTGCATTGTGGCCTATGGACAATTTTTGACTGGTGTCACTCCTTAGAAGCTGAATGTCAAAATTTTTACTTTTGGTATAGTCAGTCGTTGCTTAGTGGAATTCTCCTCGGATCTGGCTCAAACTTTGATTATGACAAAAATTTCAAACTTTTATCAATTTTTGTAAAATTTTACAAAAATTTGAATTTTTGAAAAATTGAAAAAGTTAAAATCCATTAAAATTCGATTAAAAATGTGATTTTTGGCCAGATGTAGACTTAAAACTGGCCTAAGTCATGTTATAATGTTGAATTACGCTGTTTGTTAGTGTTTTGTACAATTTTGGACGCGGATAGTCATCATTTTGATAAGTTTGGACTGTAAATTGGGTTATTCAGAGGGTCATTTCGGTCCCATTTTCTAGTGCTATTGCTGTCACTCAGCACTTAGAAGACATTGGGACATGAGCAACAACCGTGGTAAACCTTTGTACTTACCTTGGGCAAGGTCACAGTGAATGTCAAAGGTCAAGGTCACCCAGGGTCAAAGGTCAAGGCCACAAAAATTAACGAAAAGAGCATTTTTGCTCAATTTTTAGGTTGTAAATTTCTTCTTGTGTAGCTGTTTTGGTTCAAGGTCACAGTTCAGAGGTCAAAGGTCAAGGTCATTTGAAGGTCACATGTGGTACATAAATATCTTAACATTAAATGTATAGCAGTTTAATGCTTAGGTTTGGTTGTTTTGAACGCTTGTTGGGCAATATGTCTGACCACCATATTTGCAATTTTGGTCAAAATAGCATGTTTTTGCATGGGGGTACCTAGAATTGAAAGACCCCATGCATCCTCATTTTGTGTTCTTTCTCAACAAAATACTTATCAAGCATCTTATATTTTGGGGAAGAGTGTATCGCAAAGAAATTTTCTTGTTCGCGATAAAAACAAATTTTCCTCAAGGTGCGACACCGCTCAAAATTTATCACTCCGCCGTACCCCACGAAAATAGTGCATTTGAAAATTTTGCCTAGGTGAGTTTGACACTGTATTACGAGCACATTTATTTGTGTCTGTTTTATATTTAGTATGCACTGCAAAGTATCACTAGTGTACGACATTTGGGTGTGCAAAACACGATCTTAAAAGAGACTATTTCTCGTCGGAAGCTTCTGTCTGTAAACTACCCCCTCCTCAAATCTGCACCATTCTAGAGGGTAAAACCCAACCTTAGGGTGGTTGCAAAACGGAATACCGGAAAAACTCAACGGTCAACCCCCCTTTGAACTAGGCTCGTTGGGTAGATGTATGGCTGAGCTATAAGGCGAGGGGAGTCCTTTTGGTCATAAAATGTTTGGTAACAGCTGGGAGTGTCACAAAGTGCGACAATTTGCATTGTGGCCTATGGACAATTTTTGACTGGTGTCACTCCTTAGAAGCTGAATGTCAAAATTTTTACTTTTGGTATAGTCAGTCGTTGCTTAGTGGAATTCTCCTCGGATCTGGCTCAAACTTTGATTATGACAAAAATTTCAAACTTTTATCAATTTTTGTAAAATTTTACAAAAATTTGAATTTTTGAAAAATTGAAAAAGTTAAAATCCATTAAAATTCGATTAAAAATGTGATTTTTGGCCAGATGTAGACTTAAAACTGGCCTAAGTCATGTTATAATGTTGAATTACGCTGTTTGTTAGTGTTTTGTACAATTTTGGACGCGGATAGTCATCATTTTGATAAGTTTGGACTGTAAATTGGGTTATTCAGAGGGTCATTTCGGTCCCATTTTCTAGTGCTATTGCTGTCACTCAGCACTTAGAAGACATTGGGACATGAGCAACAACCGTGGTAAACCTTTGTACTTACCTTGGGCAAGGTCACAGTGAATGTCAAAGGTCAAGGTCACCCAGGGTCAAAGGTCAAGGCCACAAAAATTAACGAAAAGAGCATTTTTGCTCAATTTTTAGGTTGTAAATTTCTTCTTGTGTAGCTGTTTTGGTTCAAGGTCACAGTTCAGAGGTCAAAGGTCAAGGTCATTTGAAGGTCACATGTGGTACATAAATATCTTAACATTAAATGTATAGCAGTTTAATGCTTAGGTTTGGTTGTTTTGAACGCTTGTTGGGCAATATGTCTGACCACCATATTTGCAATTTTGGTCAAAATAGCATGTTTTTGCATGGGGGTACCTAGAATTGAAAGACCCCATGCATCCTCATTTTGTGTTCTTTCTCAACAAAATACTTATCAAGCATCTTATATTTTGGGGAAGAGTGTATCGCAAAGAAATTTTCTTGTTCGCGATAAAAACAAATTTTCCTCAAGGTGCGACACCGCTCAAAATTTATCACTCCGCCGTACCCCACGAAAATAGTGCATTTGAAAATTTTGCCTAGGTGAGTTTGACACTGTATTACGAGCACATTTATTTGTGTCTGTTTTATATTTAGTATGCACTGCAAAGTATCACTAGTGTACGACATTTGGGTGTGCAAAACACGATCTTAAAAGAGACTATTTCTCGTCGGAAGCTTCTGTCTGTAAACTACCCCCTCCTCAAATCTGCACCATTCTAGAGGGTAAAACCCAACCTTAGGGTGGTTGCAAAACGGAATACCGGAAAAACTCAACGGTCAACCCCCCTTTGAACTAGGCTCGTTGGGTAGATGTATGGCTGAGCTATAAGGCGAGGGGAGTCCTTTTGGTCATAAAATGTTTGGTAACAGCTGGGAGTGTCACAAAGTGCGACAATTTGCATTGTGGCCTATGGACAATTTTTGACTGGTGTCACTCCTTAGAAGCTGAATGTCAAAATTTTTACTTTTGGTATAGTCAGTCGTTGCTTAGTGGAATTCTCCTCGGATCTGGCTCAAACTTTGATTATGACAAAAATTTCAAACTTTTATCAATTTTTGTAAAATTTTACAAAAATTTGAATTTTTTGAAAAATTGAAAAAGTTAAAATCCATTAAAATTCGATTAAAAATGTGATTTTTGGCCAGATGTAGACTTAAAACTGGCCTAAGTCATGTTATAATGTTGAATTACGCTGTTTGTTAGTGTTTTGTACAATTTTGGACGCGGATAGTCATCATTTTGATAAGTTTGGACTGTAAATTGGGTTATTCAGAGGGTCATTTCGGTCCCATTTTCTAGTGCTATTGCTGTCACTCAGCACTTAGAAGACATTGGGACATGAGCAACAACCGTGGTAAACCTTTGTACTTACCTTGGGCAAGGTCACAGTGAATGTCAAAGGTCAAGGTCACCCAGGGTCAAAGGTCAAGGCCACAAAAATTAACGAAAAGAGCATTTTTGCTCAATTTTTAGGTTGTAAATTTCTTCTTGTGTAGCTGTTTTGGTTCAAGGTCACAGTTCAGAGGTCAAAGGTCAAGGTCATTTGAAGGTCACATGTGGTACATAAATATCTTAACATTAAATGTATAGCAGTTTAATGCTTAGGTTTGGTTGTTTTGAACGCTTGTTGGGCAATATGTCTGACCACCATATTTGCAATTTTGGTCAAAATAGCATGTTTTTGCATGGGGGTACCTAGAATTGAAAGACCCCATGCATCCTCATTTTGTGTTCTTTCTCAACAAAATACTTATCAAGCATCTTATATTTTGGGGAAGAGTGTATCGCAAAGAAATTTTCTTGTTCGCGATAAAAACAAATTTTCCTCAAGGTGCGACACCGCTCAAAATTTATCACTCCGCCGTACCCCACGAAAATAGTGCATTTGAAAATTTTGCCTAGGTGAGTTTGACACTGTATTACGAGCACATTTATTTGTGTCTGTTTTATATTTAGTATGCACTGCAAAGTATCACTAGTGTACGACATTTGGGTGTGCAAAACACGATCTTAAAAGAGACTATTTCTCGTCGGAAGCTTCTGTCTGTAAACTACCCCCTCCTCAAATCTGCACCATTCTAGAGGGTAAAACCCAACCTTAGGGTGGTTGCAAAACGGAATACCGGAAAAACTCAACGGTCAACCCCCCTTTGAACTAGGCTCGTTGGGTAGATGTATGGCTGAGCTATAAGGCGAGGGGAGTCCTTTTGGTCATAAAATGTTTGGTAACAGCTGGGAGTGTCACAAAGTGCGACAATTTGCATTGTGGCCTATGGACAATTTTTGACTGGTGTCACTCCTTAGAAGCTGAATGTCAAAATTTTTACTTTTGGTATAGTCAGTCGTTGCTTAGTGGAATTCTCCTCGGATCTGGCTCAAACTTTGATTATGACAAAAATTTCAAACTTTTATCAATTTTTGTAAAATTTTACAAAAATTTGAATTTTTGAAAAATTGAAAAAGTTAAAATCCA